>WAAE01024711.1:0-10869 GCA_013400495.1 Nicator chloris
TTTACAGAATAAGAACAGAATAAATTCAGCACTGACTTATTCTTTCAAAAATTACATAGATTTCAAAGAGTTACTTATATTTTACTGCACTATTTATTTTACTTTAACATCTTGAATATAGAGAGAAATCATGGATTAATGGGAAATATATGTGTGTTCTTGCCCCTGAGGAGCAAGCAGCCTGGCTCTGCTCCAGCAAAGCTCTCAACTTGCAGCACTAAATTAGTCCTAGAGATTGAGTACAAAGGCCCTTGAAAATGTCAGGCCCTACAGATTTACAGGACAGGATTTTGCCCGTGTGTAAACCCGTGTATCTTCCTTCACTGCTTTGGTGGAATTAGTCTGACATATGTAAGCTGAAGGTTTGTCTCAGCACAGACTTTAATAGGAGATTTCCCAGGTCTTCCCTACCAAAGGCAAGTAATCATTGCTCAGGAGAGCAAAAGCTGCAGAGAAATCTTGTTAAGAGAGCACTAGAGCTGAAATGTGGTCTACCATCATGTGAGAATCAGAGAGAAGGAGGGCATTTCAGCTGGCTTTGACACATCCAAGAACTGCTTGTGAAATAAAAGATGGTAATAAACACCCCACTCCATAAACTAAGGACTTACAGGAGGTAAAATGAAAATCATACTGTAACTAAGGAGCTGGTAGTTTTGTTAGTCACATAAATATACTGAATATCTTTTCCCAGCCATGGCTGTTACAAACAATATTTTGTACAACATAGAGGACAAAGGTAAAAAATTATACAATTCCTAATATGCACCATTTTCCTTTCCTTTATACAAGCTTTTCCACTCCTTTGTAACAATAATTTATCCCTTTTTTTTTTTTTTTTTTTTTTTTTTTTTTTTTTTTTTTTTTTTTTTGTGGGCAGCTGTGTTTTCCTAAATAGAACAAGTAATTTAGACAGGTCACTCAAGAAAAATATTAATACTAACACAGCATTCTTTAGTAGAAGCAAAGAGAGATTTCTTGACAATTTCCTATTGATTTAAACAGGACTTACAAGTGTATATGTTTATATACATATGTTTGTATATGTGTGTACATACACATAAAGATTCTCTCATGGTGTAATGTGATAACATTAGAAATATTAATTCAGTATATACTGTGCTTGACTAGTAGTCAGAAGCTACCAAGATCTCCACTTAAACAGGATTGCAGAGCAAAGCAACTTATCTGCAAGTGCTAGTATAAATTCTTTTGTGCAACATTCAAGAAGCATAGAAATCTATGAACTGATTAAGTGTTTGAAATGGGCAGCATTTTTTCCACTGACATGTTATTTTAAATTGTTCCAAAACTGAGATGTCATGGACAGATTCAATAAGTTTGTATATAAAACTGGAAATAAGACAAAAACAATTTGTTAGAAGAAAAAACAAAAGTATTTCCCTTTAATGAAATGAGCAGAAATTCTTGCAGTTTATTGTCAATAATGCTGGACATTAAAAAAAATTAAGGAAAAAGATAAGAAGAAATTAAAAACATTATATTTTATTAGTTTTAATTAAACATTTGGGAGAGTCTGTCAATTTTTGGAACAGTGCTGAGTAGAAGTGATGCTTGCTCTGCACTTAGGTTAGACTCTGGAGGCCGTGTGTCAGACACCATTTTTGAATTACAATCCTCAGCCCTTGCCCAAAGAAGTTTGTAATTTACTGATCTCCTGTCCTAAGAGTAAACAACTGCCATTCCCTCTCCAGGCTATCCTGCGTGTTGTGGTCCAGGAACAGGCATGGACTTACCATCTGCTCTGTTCTGCCTCTCTCATCTCCTTGGACTTCACGTTCCCTGGAAGAAAATGGAGCAAAAAGCCAGCCTTCCTTCCTTGTGACCTTCATGTGAAGACTAATTAGTAAGAACAGAGATCTTAGGCATATACCAAGTCACAATATAATCCTTCATTAGGTTTAGCTTCTAGAAGACATCATGGGTCCTGTTATCTGAAAATATTGGTAATTTAGTGAGATACATATGTAGGAGAGACCCTGATGTGGTGCCTTAGGTGATTATGCAGCCAGGAAGGGGACAATAATCCCTACCAGTCTGCTTCAGAATATTTTTTCAAAACAGGAATCCCTTGCTCCTCCCCGTTACCACATTTTCTGTGTTGCTTTAAATTAAGAAAATAAACCAACTTTGGCTTGGTTATGAAAAGGTTAGTTGACATAATGAGAAAATTCCCAACTGCTTATCTTCTTTGTTATTACTTTACCGAATACAGTTATTAGTCCTTTAATCTGGTCAACCAATATGGCAAGATGCTCTGGTAAGAGAGTTAAAAAAACATTTTGGAGCACCTATAAATAAATTTCCATAAATAGAAAGTTTCATCTTCAAAGACCACAAGCCCACAAAACCCTTTTTAGCACATAAAAGATATCAATCCTTTGCACAAAAAACCCTCCAAAATACCCCAAACAAACCTAAAGCAATATAAGCCACCAAATCCATGTGTTTCAGGGGGAAAGAAAAGGGAGTATGATGGGCAATTCTAAGCCTTTCAGTCCTTCCAATAACAACAGCAAATGATTTGTAAGGTTTAAATGCACAGAAGAAGTACATTCAAAGAGGCAGTTAAATTTAGCAATTGCATGCTAAACTGATCATCAGCTTCATAATAACTGCAAAAATATCATTATGGCTCTATATTCTTAATCTAGACAGTTTTGACTTTCGCTGTGGGTATTTATTCAGAGTCTATTGGGCTTTCAAACGAAGCAATAGAATGCTGGAGTTCGGCTTCAATGATCACAGCCTATATACATTTTGGAAAAATAAACACAAATTGGAAAGACCATATTTGAATGAAGTGTAAGGACCTAATTCACATCTCTTGACATACTGTGTGTGCTATTTCAAAGCTTTCTAGCTAAGCATATTCGAAAACAGGAGGGCCAAATATCATCAGGGTTTTTTTCCTGATTAGATGTTGAAGTGCTGAGAGAGTCCTGCAACAGCAGATGCAGAACATCACAAAAAGGCTTTTCAAGCACCTGAAACATTGAGCAGCTTCAAAGGTAAGTGGCATTGGCTGCAGTTTCAATGAAAATTTCAATGCAGTTTTTTCAATGAAAACTATGAACTGGGGATCTGCACATGGAGGGCATGAATTCAATAAAATTCAGAGTCTGTGATAAACACAAAATGTCCAAGGAGAGGGGGAGGATTTTTGGTTTGGAGTATTGAGCCCAGTAACTCTGATTCAGCAGCATCAGTTACTCAATCTATTCCTCATATGGGGAAAATATTTATTCTGGCGAGATCCTCCCACAAGGGCTTAATGCAGAGGAAATAGTGCTTGGCAGAAAATAATTTCTTACTGATTTTCTCCATTAAAACCATTCTTTTTTGTTGGCTTCTCTTTTTAGTCCACAGAGCATTGAATAAATGTGTCAATTCATTGCTTAAGCCTCATAAAGAAAGTTTTACCACGACTGATTCAATAAAAAGTGACGTAATCTCCTGTTATAATATCAACAGATTTGATGACTAGTGAAAATAATAATTTAAACTGCACAGAACAAATTAAATTGGGCTTTTTCATGTCTTTGATCACACTGGACTGAGAAATGTCTTTCTTGTAGTCTATTCAAAGGTACCTTTCTGATTATCTTTAAGTGAAAGGCTTGATATTAATTAGTTTTAGAATTTTCTAAAAAATTTGTACCATAGTAAGGAAAGAATTCCATTAACTCTTCTTTTTTTTCCAATAAAAGAAAGCCCTTGTCAGAATGCCAGTAAGAAAGTGACTTGTTTTTCTCCTCTACAGGACATTAGGCCTTTATAAAATTACTGCCTGAATCATAAAGGAAACTTGGCTTGTAGGTCATTTGAAATAGGTTTCTGGGAAGTAAATAACTCTGCAAATTAATGCAAAAACCAGCTATAGACATGTTGGCAGTGGAATAATAGATGGCATGTGTAAGCAACTTTATCCAATGGGAGTATTGGATATATGTGTTCGTATACTATTTCTATATTCTTCAGACATAATGCTGAGTATAGAATAGGCAGAGTTATTTTAATGTTCACAAATAGTCTAATAGCTGCATTAACTCCATGTATCATTAGTTAACTAACATTTTCATCTCTGTGGCAGTGCCATTTCTACTCGCTTTCAATACAGCCAAGGAAATCTTAGAAAAGGGAAGGACAAGTATGACTTTTTTTCCTTTTTTTCCCCAAAATTAGATTTCTCAGCATTAACAGAAATTACATCTTCATGACCCTGTATCAAACTCTTTTGAAATTAATAGTAAATCAATGTGCTGGCAGGGTCAGTCAGCCCCTCACAGGAGGACCACAATCTCACCTAGTTTATTGTGCTGTTGACCTAAATGTGTGACCCAATCAAGAACACTATGGGCCTGAAAATACACAGATTCTGCAAGATGACGAGGAACAGTAAGCTGCTTCCAGTTAGCAGACTTAAAAAGGGGCTTTCTTTAAACTAGAATGCAAGATTAAACTGAGCAGTTCTGTTCCATGTCACATGTTAGTAACATATTCAGGGCCAGTTGAGAGCTCGAGCATGGTAGAAAATCAATGGCACCAAACATTACCTGGCCTTAAGCAGACCTGTGGCTGCTCTTGTTAGTGCTGGTGATTTAAGAAAAAGGCATTGCCCTGCAGTTGGAGACAAAATTACATGTTTCTGACTTACAAGATTCTGGACTTGAATTGCATACAAATTTGTAATTTGATTTTTAAACTATAAAAGAGATTGAAATTAATCAATATGTTGTTATCATCAGACACCTTCTCAGAAAGGAGGAAATGTCCTCCAGAACTGGCAAAACAAATATATAAATCTTTTCACTGTAGTGCTATTAATTCAGGTGACATATTACTGATCTTTTAAACCTGTTACAGCCCAGACAGAGATAGAAGTGGAATTTGTAAAAATATTTTCTGGAGAATTTCAGCATTTTTACTAACTGAAAAGTCTGAATTTTTCAGCTGAAATACTGTCATGGGTTCCTCCATAACATGCAAACTGCCTCTACTTTCTGTTTAATCAAATCTGAATGTTTGTGAACAGATCTTGAACAGATGCATCACCTGAAAGTGCAGCTATGTTTTTCTTGAACGTCAGACTTCATTGTCATCAAATATTAGGAGGACTGTCATCTGTTTGAAGAATATTGAAAGGAACAGGCAGGCCCTGCATCAAATCAACAGATTTTAAGGCTGGAGCTGTTGGTAGAATTGTGGGGGTTTTGACCAGAAGATGGTCTATACACCACCTGAACTACTGATACCTGGTGAGATGCACCTTTCTCAGAGGGGAGAAAAGGGAGTTTGCACAGGAGCCAGAGGGACTCACTGATAGATCTTAAAACTAGATTGGAAGGGGAAAAGGCACAAAAGCAGTATTGCCAGGGGTAAGCAGTGGGATGGCACACCAAATCTTGAGGAACTGACTGAGAGTGCGAGCCCTCAGTCTGCTCCGCGAGGTATTGGCAACAGCACACCACACCTGAAACCAGCACGTGCAGCCTGAGAAACAACCAAGACGAGCTCAAAGAGTCGGCCCAGACAAATGACATCATTGGCACAAGCAAAACCTGGTGGGATGAGTGAGTCCTGTGAGTGGTGTGGATGAGGGATGGTTACAGGCTCCTCAGGAGGGTCAGGCAGGGCAGGTGGGGCAGTGGGGTGGCACTGTGTGTGAAGAGGGGGGCTGCTGTGTACAGAGCTCACAGTCAGCACTGGTGTGGGTGAGAGTGTCTGCGTGAGGGTTAAGGGACAAACAAATAATGGTAGTGGAAGACAATGGCAGCAATTAATTTTTCTTCAAGGAACAAACAAACACCTCCCAATCACCTTGCCCTGTCCTTATCAGGCATTTGAACTTGCCAGAGGTTAACTGGGAACATCACACAGCTGGCACAGAGGTTCTTCAGGTCCTGAGGATTCTTAAAACACCTGAATGATAACTTCATGGTACGGATACTAAGGAAGTCAACTAGGAATGTTGTCTTCCCCGATTTGTCGCTGGTTAATAGACTCTCCTGAGTGAAGTGGTGATTGGTGGTTGTCTTGGCCACAGTGAACATGAAGAAAGAAAAGCTCATAAATAGCTATTTATACTGAAAGAATTTTGTTGAAGTCTAATTCCACCTCTCCTAGCCTCACTATCTGCTACAGCTAATAAAAACATTTACCTGCTTGAGCCAGCTGGCAAAATTAACAACTAAACTAAAACATCTGGAGTACTTTTGAAAATGAATCTAAAATTAGGAAGTGGAGGAAAATAGGCAGAGATGAGCAAAAATGAATGCACAGGGCTAAAATTTTGTGCTGTGGAGGGAGCTGACAGAGAAGGAAGATTCTCCCCAATCATTTTTCCCAAAAATAATTCCCAATGATATATTTTAAATGTGTGTTTCCCACCATCTGCCTGTTTCTCGTGAGTGTTAGATTCTTTCACAGGAAAACACGTTTCCACTCATCCTTAAATAAAAGGCAGTCTCCTGTTTATTTGCATGGTCAGCTTCATTGAAGGAGGAGAAAAAGGCAGCAGATAATATTTTATTTGTAGGTGCACTTACACATTTACAGCATTTTTGTAAGGTAGAGATAGATTCAGTAGGGTAAGAAAATACTGAGTGTCTGTGAAAGTTGTTTCAAAAACAAGAGTTTGAATGCAAGCTATTTTTAATTTCCTTTTAATAATCCAAGAAAAATGTTCCAAGACTATCTAAGTTTTTTCAGAAGACTGTATTATGTTTTCAGAAAATGGGAATTCTTTGGTAAATCCGAGAAACATTTTTTATCATAAGACCCTTCAGCTCAGCACTCCTTGTGGAATATACTAAGAATGAGTAGGAAAACATTGTTAGGTGAAGAGGTTGTTATCCATTTGGGGGACAGAAGTTAGAATACTGCAATTCATAAAACTGATCTACATCTTTACATTTTTTTGCATCTAAAAATAAAAGGTAAAAGCACAGATGAGGATTTCATTCACCAAAATAAAATGCTGTGAGTCGTAGTTCCTGTTGCAGAGGGAATTCTATCAGCAAAACTTCAGTGCTGGAAAGATATAGCATTGAGACTTGCTGCCAGGAAATAACTAAAATTCACTTTACATTTTATACTATCATTTGATCTCGTAATGGAGAGGAAGATGTTCAAGGTGAAAGACTTTTTGCCTTGGTGGAGTATTAAAAGGATGAGCTAAGGCAGGCGAAGTGATATGTTACTTTTTCTGGAGTTCTCTTTTGAGTAAAAGAAAAAAAAGGACAGATGTATGGATACTTTCTTTTTGTGGACCCATGTTTCAAGCATCTAAAACAAACCATGGAATCATAGAAAAATTTGGATTGAAAAGGACACTAAGATCATCTAGTTATAAGTACTCTGCCATGGACAGGGCCATCTCCCATTAGACCAGGTTGCTCAACCCTTTCAGTCTGGCCTTAAACACTTCCAGGCATGAGGCATCCACAGCTTCTCTGGGCAACCTGTTCCAGTGCCTCACCACCCTGACAATAGAGAGCTTCCTCCTAAAATCTAATCTAAAACTACTCTCTCAGTTTGAATCCATTCTCCTTATCCTGTCATGCTCCTGTAAATCATGCCTCTCTCTTTCTAGTCAGCTCCCTTTATATATTGGAAGTTCACAGTTAGATCACCCCAAAGCCTTCCTTCTCTTCTCCAGGCTGAACAAACTCCATTGTCTCAGCCTTTCTTTATATGAGAGATGCTCCATCCCTCCAATCATCTTGATATCCCTCTTCTGCACTCACTCCAGCAGGTCCATGTCCTTCCTATGTTGGGACTCCAGAGCTGGATGCAGCACTGCAGGTGGGGTCTCACCAGAGCAGAGGGGCAGAATCCCCTCCCTCACCCAGCTGGCCATGCTCACTTTTATGCATCCCAGGATGCATAAAATATCATCAGGATATTACTGACTGGTAATCAGTTACAAGCAAGAGAGAGAGATGGAGGATGAAAAAAAGTGCTTCCAGACAAGGCATAGACAGCTCAGGCAGGACAGTATGGATTTAACACCCTTAAGCTGGAGTTTATTAGAATCAAAGCAGAAGTGACATTGTTTTACCTTGCTAAGTTCTGAATAATTTACTAGAAAATGAAGTATAATTATTTTAATGTGCAGGGCAATACCAAATGTGTTGCGGGTGCTAAGATTGGAGCTACACTAGGCAATGGGAAAGAACTTTGATTGACAAAATCTGAAGAACATACAGCAAGAATTTTTTATCCATCTTCTCTCAAATTTAAAATTAATCCAAGTGAGGGCCTCTGGTGGGTAGTTGAATTTCTGTGATGACAAATAATTTTTTCATAACTTTGTTTTCCTATGAAAAGGTCAATTAGAAGAAACTCTGGAAGACAGGGCAAAGCGGTTTGTTTTTCCAATTTTGCTTCTTTAGCTGCTTCCTTCAGAATGTGAATAAAACCTGAAGCCATGCTACTCAGATTTGTTCCTTTGGGCAGTATCTGGCTTTAAGATTAGCTTAATCTTGTGCTTTGCTCCAGTTTTTTGGAGGCAGCTGGTATATAGTCTTTCTCCTTCAATCAGCCTCCTTGGAAAATTAAGTCACATGAAGGCAAGGGATTTTTCTTTTGGATGGGTGGGCAGGAAGGATAGGAAGGCCAAAACTGAACGTCAGGATCATGCTGGCAGACACTAATTTCACAAGCAACCCATTACCAGGGAAGGAAGAACAAAAGAAACTCCTTGGCATAATTGTTTTTACTCAAAAGCAAACAAGTAAAAGTACTATAAAGAAGAGATCTAGAGATACTCAGCCATGACAAAATCACACTGAAGCTAACATGCATGAAACCAAAAGTTTATTTTTGTATAAGTCTTATTCTTCTGAATGGTCTTACATGGATATCTTGGATATTTAGGAAGTTGTAACTTGTTTTCTGCAGCATCATCTACAGAGGCTAACTCAAAGGTAAATTAACATAGTAAGTTAAGGCTATTTTTTTTTCTTCGTGTCAACCTTAGTTTTGTAATGTAAAGCCAGACAAGGCAGCAACTATGACGGTGAGTTGTATACATTACCTTCACAAAACTGAAATAAGTGAAAGAAATGACACATTTTTGAACCTGTGGTTGGCAGATTTCTCCCTCTATTTGTTCCTGAATGTACTAAGGAGGAATAAGAGAGAAAATTTTGCTTTGGCTAAATTTACTAAAATAGAAATATATGGGAGAGCTTCAAAGCTTTGCAAGAAAATGGTAGAGGACATTGCGAGCAAAAGGAAAGAAATGACAGCTGTTTAACTTGATTCTGGTTTCAATGCGGATAAAAAGGAGGAAAAGACAGTATAAGGAGAAGAACATTTTATTTACTATCCAGGTAAGTAAGATTAAACTTTTACAGTGATCTGACATTTTCTCTTGAAATTACTTTAGTCATCATGAGAGGATAAATTACTAAGAAAAAAAGTCAACGAAGAAAGACAAATAGAGTAGATAATTTTCTCACTGTTAGGTCTTAAAATATATTGTTACATCTTTCTTATAATTCTTTTTATGGTGAAAGAAAATAGAATAATTTTTAGAGAAAAATAAGGAGATGAAAATATGGATCAAAATGGATATTACAGGATATTAGTGAAGACAATGCAAACAAAGCTAACACTTCAGAATCAAATTTCAGCAAACATTCAAGCTTTTTTTTCTTGTCTTCTCAGTACAGAAGTACTGATGGATTTTCATTCAGTTGGAGTCTAAAGTTGTAGAATGACTGGAAAGGAAATTTCATTCTGGGAAATATTAAAATGAGTTCTTACCTTTTTGTAAAATCTACACTTCAACCACATCCACAGTCTTACCTTGGCAAAAATAGAAATCTCAACTTGTTTTCTTTTCTTAACTCCATTTATGATGTCAGGCTACTTTCTACAGAACAATTAAGGTGACGCTAAACACCAATAACAGTCTAGGAATGGGAATACTACACTGAAGGAAAAAAAATTATTTGCCTGCTATTGCTTATGACAAAGATGTGCAGTAAAACAATAGTCATTGCATAACATTTACCTCAGTTTCCTGATCTTAGAATTTTATTCTGAGCTAAGGCCAACTGTAGGTAAATATTTTTAAAGAAAAGGAACAAAACCAAATGCTTAAACCACTAGGCAGAATTCAGTAAAACAGTGTTGATTCAGGTCCTATCTCAATAAAATGGCTAATTTTACCTTGAGTATTAGCAAGTTTAACCAGAACTGGACACGTTTTATTCCTTTCTTTTTAAATGTTTTATCATTTAGGCTACTTACTTCAACATGCAATGGCATACAGCTATTCATGATAGATACCAGTGAAATTAAACATGAATAGTTTTCAATTCAGTATTTTATCTCCAGTAATCATGAGATGATTTAAAATTGATTCAATTGAGTGGAGTGCTTTATTCTTTCAAATGATATGAAATTTTCTCAAACTGAGAAGACCCAACCCTGGTCTGTTTTCACAGTTAGCATACATGTATTGCTTTCCACTTTGGTGATATGAGATCCCAGCTAGGCCTCCCACTTCAATCTGTTCCAGAGTATGTTTTACTGTGTCTCTCCAAACAACCTTACTGTTTGTCCTTCAGAACATGCACAAAAAGCTTACTCTAACAGAAGTGTCTACAGATCACAAAATTAACTTAGAATGTCTGAATAACATGAGAAAAAAGAAAAAGTCTAGAGATGGCTGAAAGTGAAGCACAAAGAACTATAAATGGTTCAAGTTTGAAAGTGCCTAGAAGCGATTACAAAAGCAATATAAATTATGGGAGATATTGGATTCATATACTCATTTCAACAGCATTGCTGAAAAAAAGTGGTATTATTCCAGGGCACATGGAAATATGTGAT
>WAAE01024718.1:0-59369 GCA_013400495.1 Nicator chloris
TGCTTCAAAAGTGTGTAGAAACATGATTCTCTGAGAAGAATGCTAAGTTACAGTATAGGAAAAACGCCCCACAAAATTGTTAAATTTTTTGGTTTTTAGTGGAGAGTAGTAGTGAAATCCTACTGTTTTATAAACAGACCATTAAAGCACACATATGCCTGCCTAATCATTTACATTAGAAACCCCATAGCTTTCAGGAGACACATATATTAGTTTGGATTAAAAAAAAAATCCAATAAAAAGAAGTTTATTATTTCCATTTTGGAGATATCTCCTCTCTCTACAGTAAGAAAACTGCATTGTTTTCATTTCAGAAGTAATTTTACATGCAAACCACAATATTGAATCAATATCATATTAAAACACATGAATAAAGGTACCAGTGGGAAACCAAATTAAGCCAGCACTTAAATGCTTTCTTAAATTATATTTCCTATTGCAATTCCCCTAGCCCACTGAGTTGACTTGAAAGCTCTGAACAAGCATTTATTCTGTAGGGTACCCAGCTAGGCTGAATAGAAACCCCAAGTATATTGAGTTCCCTCTTGAGAAAACTTAAGAGTGACAGGAAAAAATGTGGGGTGGGAGGCTACAAAAATACAATTCCAAGAACACATCAGAGAAAAAAAAAAGACACAGATGAAAATGTAAATTAATACATATACAGCTTAAGAAAATAGCTACAATTAGGTAAAGAAGAAGGAGCAGAAGAACAAAGGTTTTGTTTCATTTCATGGATTTTTGAAGGCTTATAATTATATGAAAAGCATAGTTGATATTTAATGAGTTGCAACCGGTGGCATTATTTTAATTAGTTTATGGCGATAAGGATGAGAATCCAAAGCAGACAGCTGTGAAGATTTGTTATTTTAATTAGCTAAGCAGACAGGAAAATCAAGAACAGTCTTGATCCACCATGGCAGACTCCATTCAGCAGGGCCATGAGGGAAAAGAACTTCGGCAACAACACATCACGACTTCTGGACTAAAAAAGGGGTTTGTTGGCTGTTTCAGACAGGGAAAACACTCCAAATAAATAGCATCCACTTCACAAGAGCAAAGCATTTCTGAGAGGCCAAAACAATAAGCATGACAAAGAACTGCAAAGATCAGAGTTATCAAGATTATTACAACCCAGTAGCTACTTGGACATGTTTGCAGTGTGTGGTATGTACAGATTTATAACCTAAATATAGAGTTTAATTATTGATTACAGCTTTACCTGATTTGTTTCGGGGCTTAGGGATAAAAGAAGTATTCTTCAGTCAAAAAGGTTTAGGGATTCTGAGAAGTAAATTGGATTAAGGGTAAGAATAAACAGCTCCTTTTAAAAAGATGCTGAGTATTTCCAACACCAGTCATATGGACAGATCAAATAATGAAACAAATTTATTTCAGAATTCAAAGTGTTGTAAGCAAGAACACATTTGTTTGTATCTCTGGAAACTAAATTAGACATGAAAAAATGTTTCCTTTACATCATTCATCACCTTGTCTTTGTTCTTGACTGGATCTGCTGGGAGAAATGCACCTGGATTTATCTTATCCTGACCAATAACTTCAAAATCTGTTTCCTAGCAGCTGCTAGGCCACTTGTAACAGTCTGAGGCACTCCGTGACTGGCACATTGACCTTCAGCTGCCAAAAGTCTGACCTCTCAAGCTAAGCCCAGGTTCACACCTAGTCCCTGGGTTTGAAAATAACCAGTTATTTCTGACTCTGATCACATTCTCCACATACATTTTCAATCCTACTTAAAGATAAGTTATTACTATACACAAATTACAACACATAGACTTATGAGTTAATAATTTATTTGTCTAGCTGGGGAATTTTCCTTTTAGTGCATTATAGATGTACCACAGACAAATTCAGTACTTTCTTGAATTAAGTTCATCTAGCCAATCTAATTCTGAATATATCAAGCAGTGCTGTTCTCTGTGGGGACAATTTAGAATGAAGTGTGCTTCGGTATAAGGAAGATTGTCAAGTATTACCCAAGACTGAAAATGTTTAAATAAGAGTCAACACAGGCAGGTTTAAACTAAGCCATTCTTTCCTTATATTCAGGGATTAGTCAATCAACAATTAGGTGACTTAAGACTGACAATGGCATACAAACACTTTCCTTCCTGAAGAGTGTTTGCAATGCATAATTTTAGGCACAGGGCAGCCTTGTTAATGGGCTCTGTGTCTCGCATGTTCTCCACCTTCAGAAGTAAAGGAACTTCTGCCATTAAGGACATCTAGACTTAAACAGTTTAATACAGCTGGTTCCAGGAGGTTGGGGTATAAATAAAGCCTACAGGTGCCAAAAGGGAATACTGAGTGGATTTTGAATTAGCCATCAAATTGGTAAGAGGCAAATAACACAGAGCATTAGACTCTCCCTATTACACTAACAGCAAATATCACTAGAAAAATATAAAAAGTCATAAAGTAATTTTCCTGATACATTCTGGATTTGGCAATTAAAAGCCACTGAACATGAAAAGTCAGGCCCACAGTGTGTTTCCCCTCTGAACAGAGCATCCTTTGTACTCTTTAAAGTCTGATGTCACTTGTGTCTCCCCTTCCCTTTTGAATTTGAGTAATACTGAATCCATTTATTGTTGCTAATTGTCCTTCATTAGTTACCTTGCAGTTTTGATTGGTTTGACTCTTCACCCTAATTGATTTGCCACTGTAATTGACTTTCCCCTCCACTGATTTGCCTTGTGTGTTTTATCATTTTAAAATGTAGAAGAAACACAGAATGGAATTAAATTCCCAGTAATTGCTTCTTACCATCTCGTGGTGCTTTCATTTCCCACCCCTAAAACAACACGGCTTCAAATTTGTGTGCAGTGCCATTTTTTTTACCAGCATCCATTCTGTTTCTGAACTATCATTCTGTGTCTTCCATCTTCATCCTTTTCTTTTGCTCTTCACTCCTGACATTGAGATATTACTGTAGCTCCTCACCACTTGCCTGAAGCCCATCCTAAATTCATTAATATCCATAATCCTTCCCTCCACCTCTTCTACTTTGCCTTCTTTAGTGTGAAAGCAACGAGGGATTCATAAGGTACATAATATCTACACATGCAAAAAACCCTGCCAAGTTTAAATGCTCTGCAGCACAAATAGACTGTGGACTCTCAAGCTATAAATCAACAGAATTTGCTCACATGCTTGTTACAACATTTTGATAGGGTGAAGAGAAGAGCCTCTCTTTTTCTGATATGACAACTTTAATCTGTAACCATGTATTTCCTGAAACACCCAGAACAGAAATACTCTAAAGAAAGACCAAATTGCACCTGACTTGAAGAAAGGACAAACAGTGTCATTAGGTGAGGCTGCTCTCTGTTCTCACCCATTCCAGAACCAATGCACCACTAGAGCTGGCTGGGCACAGTGTTTCCCCAGTCCTATGAAAAGATGAGCAAGGGGAATAATTCAATGCACTGTTCTTAGTCCCATTTCATCCTCTTCTCTTGCTTCTCCATTAAAATCTTTTCTGTCCAATTCTTGCAATATTCCATCCTCCCTTGCATGACTGCTTTTCATCCTCACTCATAGTTTTGTCACCTTCTTTAAGTGCAGCTTTAACACTTCCCCTTAATTTTCTTCCCTTCATTGCTTCCACCTCCAGTTCAGAAGTGTCTCATTTTCCTGCCTGCTGACTCCTTAAATCTGCTCATTTGCTCCCAGCTCTCTTAATCTCCTACCAGCCACTCTCTTCCTCCTCACCCTTAGCTGATCTGGGTCTTTGCATCTATACTCGTTACAAAACAATTATATTTTCTTGCCTTTTTAATTTTTTTTCTTTTATTCAGGAATTCTTGTTTCCTCCCTCTCCTTTCATTTCCTTCTTCTGTGATCATAGAACTGCTTTATTTTCATGTAGGTGTGGACTCTAAAATGCCTTCTGAAGATGCAGAGGCAACATTCCTGCTCCCAAAACAACAGTGAGTTCATTTTACTGATGTTCCTCCTACTGATCTACTTCACTGCTTAGTAAATGGTTCAAAACTTACAACAACAAAAATATAGATGTATATATAAAAATAAAAGAACTAAAACCAATCTGAGCACAGCCACACCCATAGGTATCCATGAACTGAAAAAGGGGCATATTATTAGCTATAAAGGGAGAGATTGCCTTAGCTCAATGTAAGTTAAATTGTGCATGGAGGGAAGGGAGCATAGTGAGCAAACAGCTGGAGGAAATACTGATTCAGACTAGACCTGGTCAGAAACAGCTCCATCGAGCTATAAAAATTTCAGTTTATAAAATAGTCTATCCTGACCTGCACTGGGACACACCCAAACTTCTTCAAAGGCTTTTTTCTTTGACATGGAAAAATTGGTTTTACTCTTTAATGAAGAGAGAGTTTGAAACTTCTTCAGTAGTGTAATTACTCATTTTGCATACTCTGGGGAAATCACCCCTGTGCAGCAGAAGTTAATTTTTGCTGTCCTGTTAATACCTGAATGACAACACACCTGAGTTACAGGCAGTTGTTACTTAAGGCACTTTAACTGGGGGAATTCAACCCATAGAACCTCCCTAACATAATGTTTTTTACTGAAATAGGAGCACCTACAAGGAAAAGGCCCAGGGAAATGGATCCTAAAATAAACACGAAGTGATGAATAGTACATTAAAGGAGGTGCACTGAGTTCCAGGCTTCTTATCTAATTCAAAAAAATCCTATGTCTCCTCTTGTGGAGATGGCCTTCTTCAACTGCCTCTTCCTGGAAATCTTGGATGGAGAGACCCTAAGAACATCTTTGTAGTTTTGTAGTTGTAGTTTTCAATTTACAAAGTAATTTTAAAAAACCTGAGAACACCTCCTCTTCATATTCTCAACTGGTAAAATCCCACCACCACCAATTTGATCTAAGTCAGTGTGTACTCAAAGATCCCAAAAAACTTACAAATCTTCTCTCTTGAAAAAATGTTCTTTCTTACAAAATGTTCTGAATTCCTTTATCGCTTTGGCCAATTTATGTCCAGTCTCTCTCTGCTGAATTTGATACCAGGTTATAGTGGACATCAGCAAGCTGGATCAGCACATTGAATTAATAAAAATTTAAATTCCATGAAACAGGGAAAACAACACAGATTCTTTTTTATGTAATTGGCTAGAGCTATTCTATGACTGAGCCACAAATAGTTACTTTCTTAGTTTCTTATTTTAATTTTCTACATGAGTTTTAGAATATTTCTCTCTTATGCTGTATTTTTAGAGCTTCATTTGCATTGTTCTGCTATATTACAGAACTGTGAAAATTATTTGAAAAGCAAAAATGACAATTTATGGAGAATTTAAATTTTAACTGCATTTTTTTGTTTTCCCTTTTTCTTAATTAGAACATTTGTTAATTGAGAGTTTTCAAAAGGAGAGCCAAGACATTCTTACAGTATTCAATATCTCCTAACAAACATTTCACTCTATTTATGCCACTGACTTACGAAAACAGCAAAACAGTAATAAGAAATATACTGCAGTTTATAGTAAATTGATGTTTTCGGTAAAACATAATTAGAGTTACTATGCAAAATGAGATAAGTTATTCTGGTGCTCATAGTACCCAGCATAAGATATATTTGCATCTTAAACACATGGGAAACAGTATTTGTAGGGCAGCATTGCAGGTACCTTTGCCCCAGTTGCTCTGCACAGTACCTGTATTTCCCAAAGAAAAATTTTATTTTAGATATTCATGCTTACTTTGCTTTATAACTATTCTTCATTTGTTACACAGTCACCATGGAATTAGGTAACAGCAGTGGGCAATTTTTTTTTAAATTCTCAAACTAGATAATTTTCTCAGGAGAAACATGGATTTGGGCTATTTTTTCTGCAGAGCCCAAGAATATCTGCAGATTAATTTTTCATGAGATCTAGCCTGTACACTACAGCACATGGCAGATTTTGCTGCAACATGATTAATACGAAGCTGTGCGCTGAGCATTTGTCAGGCATTAAACGCTTTCCAGAGTCCACATCAGTCTCTCTGCGGGATTGTTTGGAACCTGACCCAGAGCCAGGTCATTTCAACAGGGATTCCTTGCCGTGGAAACGAAAGGACCTTGCACAACATCCTTGTGTGTGTGGATAGATGGCTAGACAAACAGATAGATACACGTGTGTATCTAGACACAGATACACACAGACATGAGATCTTGACACTGCTATTCCCTGTAAAGACAGGATACCAAACTGGCTCTCTGGATTCTATCCCAGGACTTGTTAGATTCAGAGGGCAGTTGTCTGTGCCTTGGCTTTCAGCACGTAAACAAGATACATGATAATTTCTCCTGGTAGCTTGACAATTTCTATGGTTTCAACTCAATTCCATCCTTTGTGGCTTGGGCTGGTTTCTGCCTTATGAAGACCTCATCTATGGATGCAGGACCTGGAACCCCCAACACGATACAAGGTGATGCTCAGGCACATGGTGCCTGATAGGAGGCAGATGGGCTGCAGAGCCATGGGCCACTCTTGCCTCCCAGCTGGCTTTTTAAAAAGGCTCTATTTGGACAGGTAAGCCTGACCTCATTGACTGCTTGCAAAACCTGCTGGTAGTTTCATGCTGCTGAGAACTGCATTCTGCAATGATGGCTCATGCCAGGGTCTGTCGAAAGGAAATAGCAAAGAGACTGCAAACCATTAGGGAAATGGCCTAACAAATATCACTGGAAGACCATGCTAAAGGAGAACTATTACGAGAGAGGCAGGAAAAATAGACAGCAGGAGACATTTCAGTAGAAACGTTTCATTTAACAGTGTAGTAACTTCCCAAATTTATCTCTCCAATAAACTACCACTGCTCAATTTTTAGCCATAAATAGCTGCTGACATTGCTCATGTGCTGTGCAGTCCACAAGATTTTGTATCCAAAAGGATCATACTTAAACACTTTCATTTAAATTAAAGGTGCCATTAATGCCAACCTTTCATGGTTCATCAAGGTTTTGACCTGGCTTTGCACATAAAGCAGAATAAACCTGTGGAGAGTAAGTCAAAGCTTGGATATGTATAGATCAGTAAATTCTTTACCTAAAAAACAAACGGGTGCTTGGGAAATGCCCAGCATTCTGATAATATTCACACCAGATTATCAGTGTCAGCCTAATCCTGAATGGTCACCAGCCTTCTACCCCATCATGATGATCATTATTCACTTGAACTGCAGCCCAGCTCAAACAACTGATTTCATGCAGACTGTTAAATACAGAGAGAAAGTCTGCTCCAGTGGGAAGCTTTGCTTCATAGCAACATAAAAGACTAATGTTTTGCCTTGCTTTGACCCAGATGGGATTGCTTACAAGCAAATAGCAAATCCTTGATGTTGGATTAATTTCTTTTTCAATCTCCGATGAGGAAATCCTTCCTTTCACCGCCCCACTACACTTCCTAAGGGAAGTTTCAGATTTTCAAACACTTTGGTTCTTTACTTGCTTGTGTTGCCACTGCACTATTACATGACTACTACAAGCAAGAGCTGAATAACTTTCATGTGTATTTTTTTTCTACCTGAAGATAATGGCATGAGGCCTGCAGAGATGGCAATCAAACATATCGGGCATGTGATCAAGGCCACTTTACAACATTCATCTTCTCTCACGAATTTCACATTCCCACTCACCCTCTCAATCAATCTGTTGTTATTCTATTTGCCTTATGTTCTAACTCAACATGTCATCACTGTTCAAAATACATCACTTCTACCCTGGCACGATACTTTGGCCTGTCAGCTGTCACGGAGAACTTGTGGCCAATCAGTATTTTGCTTTTTCTGCTAGAGACCACTTAAAAAATTCTCAATCACTTCCCAAGAGACAAACTTTGTCTCTTGCCAAAGTAAATCACCACATTAGTTACCTGGGTTTTCACATGCCATCCATGAGCCTGAATCAGAGTTACAGAGTAGGGTTTACTAAGGGTGAAAATCAGAAGGGTTCTATATGCTGACTACATACACTTCATGTGAACTAAACACCAACTTGCCTGACTAAAAGGCAGAATTTGATAAAAACAGATTGTTGGTAACATCTGCTGCACTAACTAGTAGCAACTTCTTCTAAAACAATTTTGGTGCACACAATCCATTGAATATGCTGGATACAGAATCCAAAGAACAGGTGCCTTATACAAAATGAGGCATTGCTAACAGCCTTTGTGTCTTGGCTACAAAATCATGTAGGATCAGGGGACCTTTAAGAAATCATCCACTGCAATCTCTTGATCAAAGCATATCCAGTTGGAGAAGGTTGTCATTTGTTTGCATTATTATTTCCAACCAGTGCTCTTAAAGTATTGTCATTCTCCTGCCTCAGTAAAGAAAAGTTAAGTAACAAATTTCTGTTGTAACTTTGGGTCCTCTTAGGGAGGCTTCACAGCACATACGATGCATTGCAAAGCTTCACTGTCATCACAAACCTCCTTAATACCAGGAATTTTTAACACTGCCTCTCTTTGGCCTGGATTTCTCTCCTGTACATCATTAACATTTCATACCCTTACAGAAGGAATGCCAGAGCTACGGTCTTGTGGCTCTTGTGTTTACTTGCAAGTACAATCAGCTGTGTTATCCAAGGGATAGGACACTGGGTGATGGCAGGTAATTCGGGTACTACTGAGCTGGGCTCTAGCTAGCTAAGAAGCCTCTCCCCTTGCTCACTGCTCTGGGAGAGTTTATTTGCAGAGGAACCAGAGCACGTCCTGGTGCACATCCAGAAAGTCTGGCACAGACCTGAAGCCAACGAGCCCTGCTGAACTTGGCCAAGTTCCATTGAAGGGCCAGCTCTCCATCTTCCCACTCTGCTCCCCTCAGCCCTGGTTCTGGGAATGCAGCCCAGACCCACCTGGGCAGGCTCTGTGCACTGCCAGGCTTGGTTGGGAAAACAAGCAGCCTGCTTCTGGGCCTCAGTTGGATCTGAAAGCCACTTAACCATATTTGTATTATGTTGCACCTGCCAGACCCACACTGGAGGGTGAGCCAATACAAAACCCACCCAGCTGGCTGTGTCCATGGCATTACTCACAGAACAGGGATCCTGTGCCTATGGAAAACAGCGTGCTATTTATAATGGTTTGTTACAGAGCATGTTTGTCCTCAAAGCAATAATGAGTTCACCACTCCAAAAGAAATCAGTCTGAATATTCCTAGTCAACATTGCCTGATTGAAAACATAATAGTGAGCTTTACTCATTTGTCTGAAGCGGAGATGTTGCAGAACATAAAGTAGCTCTTTTCTAGTTTCATTAATATGGCAAAATGCACAGAAAGATGCTCTGACCTGTCCAAATTAACATTAACAATGTTTCCCCTTCTGTATTGATCAGGGACATCTAAATGATGGCTAAGAGTTGACCAACAAAAGGTAATTGATTTTTCTGACAGCTATTTGCTTACATCCAATAAACTCATTCCTCAAAGAAAGTTCATCACCATGCTGAAAAACAAGCTCTAGCTTCTGGTATTTGAAAGCTTGAATGGCTGCTGCTCAATCTTATAAAGCTGGAAAAAGCTAGAAATAGAAGTATTCTGCATGAAGGGGAAAGATAGGAATGACTGCCCAGCACAGCAGAGAATACTCATTCATTGAGAATTCAATCAGTTACAACCTCCCCATCTTCATTAAACATCAGTTTTCAATTTGCTGTAGCTTCAGCTTATGAAGTGCTTTCCACATTTAAAAGGGTTTCAGGTTAAAGAATCAAACTATTGACATATTTGTTCCATTTACTATGCAGCACATCTGTAATACAGTGGCAATGTCCTGCAACACTTGACTATCACTGCTAGGATAGACTGCACTCATCTGCTACATGCTGCACCTGTACTCCAGCACAGATATTAAACAACACAGTTTGCTCTTGGGAAATTTCCTCTTTAGGGCATTCAAGTGTATCCAAAATAGAAATGAGCTCAGATGACTCAAATAGTTAAAATAATGGCAAACACACGGGCTTTGCCAGGGAGATAGACAAAGCACTGGGAAGCCACAGCATTGCAATCATTTTACATTAGTGGCTGCTTCTTGTCTACCTTCCAAGCTGTGTAAAAATGCCCACAGATATCACAAGAGAATCACTTTTAAAAATAATTTTTGATTTATGTAGGAAATTAGGCTAAAAGCATTGAAAGGCGTAGATCAAACACCTT
The DNA here is from genome assembly GCA_013400495.1 of Nicator chloris. Classification (NCBI taxonomy): domain Eukaryota; kingdom Metazoa; phylum Chordata; class Aves; order Passeriformes; family Pycnonotidae; genus Nicator; species Nicator chloris. The sequence goes on from WAAE01024718.1 coordinate 10,168, forward strand.
CAAAAACTTGCTCAGAATGACAAGGTAGCAAATTCGTTTGTTGAAATGTCCAATTTCAGACCTTCTCTCTAACTCAAGTGTAACAGAGATTTATGCACAATTCAGATACCAAATTCTAGGGCCACTTATTTGCTCTTCTTTCAAGTTGTTTAGTTTCATGTCCACCATTCTTTGGACACACCTATAGGCCTCATTACTCATTTTTAGCAATCAGGGCAGCATCAAAACCAGATTTTCACAGGTTGTTTTTATGTCTTCTAGTGATTTGTGGGAAAAATCTGTTTGTATTTATGCAACGTGAACTTCTCTCAATGCACATAAGCTTTTCAGCTATTTTTTACTGATAATTTACAAGATTTTTCCACTTAGCAAGCAGCTACGGTGTCTTCATTTATCAGTCATAAACAACATGAAACTCTTTTTCTGTTGATAAATTCTGGACTTTTAGGGATCTTCTTGCAGCAGGTTGGGAATATTGCCACTATGATACAGCTATGAGAGTGAAGTTACTTGTTAATGGTTTTTGACATACTTTTTTTTTTTTGCATAAATATAGACTCCAGAAAGCAACTGATTAACTTGCAGGCTATAAGGGCACAATATTCCAATTTGAAATGTTCATTACAAGCTTGTAGTTTAGAAAATACTGGATAAATCTCAGCACTTTACTCATTGTTTAGCCAAAGTGACTTTATACCCAGGAGTAATTACATTGTGCATGCTCTTCCAGACAGGAATGCTGGGATGCTCTGCATGACAGATCTATAACTGATTTTCTTCCTACCTGAGCTTTGATAAGTTAAAGTAGCCACAATGTTAGTAGAATCCTTTAGTTGTGTGAAACACAACACAGTATTGATCCTTTACCAGAGGAGGATAAGAGTGGTCAGTAAGCCACAGGATCGTGTTCCTCTTCTCACTACATTTTGTGGTTTTTGTTCAGACAAATTTGAAGCCTAAGAATGACAATCCCTCAACATTTGTAAAGTAAAAATACATGTGACTTTGTGTAAATGCAGAAGGTGTGTTATCCTCAAACGAAACCTTTGATTCAACAGTTCTAAAAACACCGGCACTTGCAAAGTTGTAGAGATTAATTCACATGGCTGTGAATTGATTTATCTCTTCCTGATTTGGCTACATTGATTATTCTGATGCCTTCTTAACTGGCTTAACTTTGGATGTCATTTTTAGTATATGTGCTTACTATACTCCCCTCATTTGATTAAATTAGAGCGGTGAATCATTTCTCTCTGCCATGCAACTGAATTTGCAGATATGGTTTCATATCATTTTATATGAGGTTATTTAGCCTCTCTCTGCCCCCCAAACTGATTCAATAAATGTGTATTCATTCTACAGGGTTGCAAATGGAAACAGTATTTTACTTTTACTAATTTTAATAGTGACACTCATGGGTAAATCTCACTCATCATCACAGAAGGGATACATTTGCCAACTTACAATATCTTTCCCACTTAAGCTTCTCAGCTTCTTTTTGGAGTGAAATCCCTGCAAATTGAGGCAAATTTCTCATCAGTGATTCTGGAAACTGGTGGATACTTGACAAGATGTGAATACAAAAACAATGCAGTGGCTTCTCCTCGTGTTTATATTTACCCTCAACTGCTCCTTTCCTAGTCCATCTTTTTTGTTGTTTATTTGCTTGTTTCATACTCCACAGGAAGAAGAGTGAAAAGATTTTCAGATGTCAACAATTAAAAAAACCCCACACCACTAAAATGTTTTTGCAACCAAGAGGAACAGTCTTTGTAAAATAGCCCCAAGACTGGTTTTGCACCACAGTCCATATTCACAGTAGAGGATACAGTCTCATGAACGGGCACATAATGTTGTAAGTTATAGTGTAGCTGTACATGCAGCCTTAATCAGGATAAATGTAACTTTTCGGCATCTCTGTACCTCCTAAAAACCAACTCTTCCTTTTTCCATAGTCTCAATTGCAGGTTTTAAACAATTATTTTATAATGTTTTTGAAATGTAAGACTTTTCTGTAAAACCTTTTGTTCAAGATCCAGTAAAAGTTATGAGGCTGTGTAAAGGAGTGCAGCATAGAGTGCTTTCATTTATGTAAAAATTCCATAAATAGGAAACTTCATGGCCAAGGGATTCATTACTATACAAGGGATGCTTTTTCTCTACTTGAGGCAGAGAAATTAGACAGAAACTAGATGTTAGAATTATGTACCTGTATATACTGCTGCTCTTGACTGAATAATTAAATGAATTCTTCTCACTATTCATGTCCATTTCTAGAGCTTTTTTGAGGGAACACCTCCTCTGACTGCATCACAACATAATCCCAAAGATATGAGCATTTTTTATATGATGCTCAATAAATTATATTGATCCTCTATGATTAGGCTCTACATTTGTTTCAAAGAAGGTTTGAACCTCTATAGAAAAGGAAACAGAATTCATTGTCCTCTGTAAATCAAGCCTACTAGTTTTCTTCTCTAATGTAAGTCTCCCTACTTCACTGTAACTCTGGAGTTTTACGTAGTTCCTTGCATAATCCTTATGGAAATAAGTGGTTTAGAAATGAAGAGAGGTAGACTACAAAGGCAGTTACAGAAATGTGAAGATATTTTACAGCATTTTTTACCTAGCACAATACCACGTAATAGTCAAAAGCCATGAGTGTTAGGGTCTTGACTGAACTTTACCAAAACCCTCAACTTTAATTGTAGTGATTCCACTCTCTACCTTCTTCCCAAGCACTGTCCCTTACAGCTTCTGCTGTTAGCAGCTTCTCTGTGCTGTCAGCCTCTGATCTGATGGAGACTGCACTGAGAGCAGTAGACCACACCCATATGTTGACAGAAAGGCCTGAGAGTAGCAGCTTCTAAACCCAAAATACATGACCTTCACATCAGCAAAACTTCCTCAAATTCATTTACAGCCAACTTAGATATAATTAAAATACAGTCATTTCTACTTGGGGTTTCTTTGTATGTACACAGCCCTCTGTCATTCTGAGCAATGCAGGGAAATATTTCAAAACACTTGCAATGCATGCATTTTCATTGCTCATATTAAATCTAATTTACAATTTTCACAAGCTATCTGGTGCTAATTACAGACATTGGGAATTACGTTAAGCAGGAGTTATTGCTTTTTAAGAATACGGTTTGATAGTCAGAAACCAAAAGTCTGCTCTGATAGCACAATGCCACTGTCTTTATTATTTTGCTTTGGGAAAATCGTAAAACACCTAACACCTCTTACCTCAGTACACTTTTTGTTATCAAAAATTCATACCTAAATATAGTACCTAAATATAATACTGGCCATGAAGACACCTGAGCACAGCTGAAAGAATACAACAGTTCCTGCAGTACAGCCATGAGAAAGACAATGTCCTCTGCAATACAGGTCATTAACTTCCAGGGAAGCTGTGGATGCCCCATTCCCAGAGGTGTTCAAGGCCAGGCTGGATGGGGCTTTCCATTCAGCCTGTTGGAGTGGAAGCTATCCCTGCCCATGGCAAGGGAGTTGTAACTCGGTGATCTTTAATGTCCTTCCAACCCAAACCACTCTGTGATTCCATGAACTCAGAGCAAATACTGTCCTCAAGATGATGCCATTCAGGTAACAAATGCTGCTACTTGAGATGCTGAGCTCTAAAACCTAGAGGAAGAATTAAAACCTATTGCACGTTTTCGGTTTCAACTATATTATGTCCATATTCTACATGAAATACAAACAGAGCTGGAACAAAGGTGCCATATTACTGCATTTTTATGATTGCAACAACCTCTTAATGAATTGCCTGTGTTTCCTCTTGTACCTGCCATCCTTATACTGTGCTACAGAGCACATGGATGTGTTTTTACCATCAGATAGATAATCTTCAGGAGCTGCCTTCTTTTTTCAGAAGTAATGCTTTGTACAGCTCTGCTGGGAATGCTGAGCTGGCTGCTGAATATAGAGCCAAGAGGTCTAGATATTGGCTTCCTTCCTTTTAATTATCATCTCACATGTAAAGGAGACTGTTTTATCTTTCAGAGCACAAGGGCCATATAAACAGTCTTTAGTACAGAAAAGAGCTAGACAGTTTCATGGTTATAATTTAGAATGTACTTCCATTTCAGTTATTTAGTCTTGAAGCCAAATGAAGCAGAGAAATGTGAGTTTTTATGATATTATCTCTTCCAAAAATATTGTTTTGATCTTATTAAAACCTTTCTTCCTGATAAGCCAGACATTTTGTTGAGATTAGCTTTTTTTTTACTAAAAGTGAAAATGAAGCATTCCAGCAACTTCCCAAACACCGACTGTTATGAATGAGAACAGTTAACAATTTCTTTGCAAGTTGTACGCACTTACATGTAACTCACCAGTTTCACTTCAATTTGTAACTGAGTGTAATTTCAAGTGACTCTGACAGTTTGCAGGGTTGTAAGTTGTTACAGTTATAATGTTATATACAGTTATAAAAGTGTCCACCTTGTATAGTTTTAAGTAGTCATGAGAGACTCTGGTTACCGTTTCAATATAGTTGGAACAGCAGAGAAGCTGCCTGAGAGAACTGCAGAGAAGAGAGAGAAGAGCCCATGATTTGAAGGCTCCATTGGTGAACAGGAACAACCAATCACAGGGTGGCGGGAGAAAATGATTGGTAGGGAATGCATCCTGGTAAAGACCAATGAGAACTGCGGAAATGCACCAATCACATCGAGGATCCAGAATGCACCAATCATGGAAGAGACCGAGCCTATAAGAAGGAACTGTCTGCGCTCGGGCGGCCTCTCTCTGACGGACAGCAGGTCCCAAAGGGGGTTGCCATTGTCTATGTATTTGTGCTCTGACTCGCCCTAAGGGGTTGGGACTAGCCTAGCCCCTGGTTCCTGTAGCTGTATTTTGTATTTTGTTTCAATAAGCGATTGGCCTTTCTTTTCAACATCGGGTTTACAGCCTCGTTTATAACAAGATGGAAAGAAATAAGGCCATGTATTTTCTGTTCACATTTCCCCCTCCCTGAAAACTACATTAATAAAACCAATTCATCAAGAAGTTCAGCTACAGTGTATCTTCATTTAAACACATGCCATCAGTGTTTGAACATAACCATGATTAGTTCTTTTTTTTGAGATTATACTAATTTGAGGATTTTCACTAGGTAGATGCAATACAGACTTTTCTAAGTCCCTTGACTGAGTATAGCATGACATTCTGATTAAAAGATTAGCACTGTACTGTATCAGTAGAACATATTTTAAATGGATTAGGAATCAACAACTGGACAGAGCTCAAAAGAGAGCAAGCTACTATTCAGGGAAATAGGGGGGATTTTTTAAACCATGGAACTGCAAAATTGAGCTAAGACTCATAGTTCTGCACAGAATTTTTTTGTTGCTCTGCACTTTGAAACAGAAAAGGCTGGAATGATATGTAAATATATTTGCATCTAATTCTCATTAAAAACAGCCAGCTGGGTCTCAATACAAGACACTATCTGCATGAAACACCAGGAGGATGATTCTCTTTTAACGTGCTTCTGTACTTGTATGACAAGGGAGAGCACCACCACTTTATGAACACCAGCCATTACAGGAGTAGAAATCATCAGGGCTGTCCAAGCATTTCAACAATGACTACATTTACCATATTTGCCTCAAACTGCTTTATTAAAAGACCCAGTCTGATCCCATTGTGGTCTCCAGAACCCTGCAAAGACCTTTCTGAAAATGAGCTAAGATGGAACAATTCCCAGTTTGGTTCCACCATCACTTTAAACGCTGCAGGACTGTGAGCACAATTACAGCTGTGCAAGTGGTTCCTGTTTGCACTACTGACAAGTGGGGAGTGATAACTTCCCTGAACAATCCCACGTTAGGGAATTCCTCTGCTCCCACTTCAGAGGGGTGGGGTTACAAGACATATTTTTTTAAACAACTGATGCATGGCTCTCAGCAAAACTTCGAAATACCATCACACCCAAAATACCATGTCTCACAACATAGTACTCTCCGGGCCAACAAAGAAAAATATAGGTCTCTAAACAGCCTTCATTAGTTTTCAGAGGGTTGAGGAAAGAAACCCTGGAGTAGCCATACTTATGAATCTTGATTTGTAAAGAGCTTGGATTAAATAGGGTCAAAGAGGAGGGTTAATAAAGCAGCCTTCTAGTCTCAGGTGAGGCTGAGTAAGGGAGGAAGGAATCTACAGCATGTGTCTAAGCACATTCTTGGGGGCTGGAACAACTCTGCTACCTTTGACTGTAGAACAGAGAAACACTTCCTTGCCTTTAAGTGTGTGAGGACATGGGACCACTATTCTCTCAAAACCAGGCATGTTGGTTAGTGACACAGGGGAGCATCTGGAGAGCAGCAGAAGCACTTGGCCTTTCCAGCAGCTGGAAATGAGGAAATTGCCACAGACTGGAACCTCCCTCCACCACATTCCCTCTGTTTCCAAAGGGAGGGAAGAAGACAGGCCTAAGGTCACCTATACATTTCCTACTTCCCTTTCTACAGGAAGGTGACCAGAGTACATTACACTTCATGATATTAGAGCATTTTTGCTTGACAAAGTTTGAAATTCAGAGAAAAGAGCTGTCTACTTAATTAAAAATAACTAATCCCCTATTAATGCCACCACCAAAAACTATTTGTCTTTTGGCAAACACATTTTCCTATCCTGATAAAACTTATCAAAATAATGTGGATCTGCTTCTGTCTTCTTCTCTATATGTGTGTGCAATCAGGTAAATAAACATGCACTAAAGCATCGAGACAATCCACCTTGGTTATCCTTTTGGGTACTATTTTTGTTTTCCCTCCACCACTACTCCTGCTATTTCTGCAGCATAACGTCACTTCTAGCACATGTCTGCAAAACCAAAAGAATTCTTTGTCTTCATCCTCCCAATGAAGTTTGATTTATCTTAGCACCAGCTATTAAACCAGAAATATAAACATTTTTTCCCTGACACAAGGAATTATCATGGAGTCATAGAATATCCTGAATTGAATGGAACCACAAAGAATAATAGGATTTATTGGTGTTCTTGGTTAGGGGGGAAAAAAAATAAAATCACAGGATTCACTTAGATGACTATAGCTCAAGGATGCAAAAATCACGTGACCAAATCCCCCCCCCCCCCAAATATTTAGTTTGCCAACACATACTGTAAAGTGACTTAAATTTGATCATGCAACAGTCTAATGAATCAATCAAAATCAGAACTGCAGTCCAGGCAGTGCAGAGCATAATAATCAAAATTACAAACAGAACTGTTGCATTGATTTTTGTTAATCTAATCTCCCCCTTAGCACAAGCCTATCATTAGATCCTTACACCTCTCCAGCTCCTGCCTGGCAGCAGTGACAGGTGGGGCTGTAGCTGTATTGACAGCATTCTCACTAAACAAAGCCAGACATTATCAAAGTACGCTCATCAAAAAATGTGACAACTGCCACCCGTGACTCAAGGGTTGCATAACCATACTGCAACTCTCCTAATGCTGCCATAAAATTAGTAAATAAGTGTCCTGCATAAAGCAGGGAGATACTTATTAACTCCACTTTTTGTACCACTTAATATACCATTGTTTTAATTGTGTTCATTCGTTATATCTCTGCTCTACAGAAAGCTGCTAGAGTGGTTTCTAAATCCCATTGTGTCAAAAGACAAACAACTGACTCAGCCTGCAGTGCAGGAATAGGCAACAGAAAATCACTTAATCCCCAGGTGGTTTAGTTCTACCCCGCTGACTGTGATAAAGGTGTAGACACAGGAAAGCAGATTTAGTACAAATATCAAAAGCAAGGCTCAAATCCTAGGTCCCAACTGGCCTCTTAGAGTGCCTCTGAAATGCAAGGGCTGGGATAAGAAGGCTGCTTCAAATAGTCAACAAGTATTTCCTTCCATATAAACCAGCTCTTTATGAGGCTGGGAAAAGAGGGTCACAGCATTACTCATCACAGGCTCCTGACCCTAAAGGACATAATAAGGTCAAAAAGTGTGCTGAGAGCTGCACCACTCTTTAATTAATGCTCTTATCCACAAGTAATACATGGAATTCTACATAACTTTTTATCCTAAAAAAGGAAAACAATGTTGCTCTGGTTTGCCTTCTGGAGTATCCTCTCTTTCATCATTATCAGGACTGTAAAGAAATTAAATTTCTTATTTAGTTGCCTAATGCTTAGTGGTATGAAAACTCCTATATGTCATTGAGTAAAATGGGCAAGACAAAAAACTGAGCATCTTTGAGGAACACTACTGAAGGAAAGTTCTTTGGCAAAAAGAGATTTTTAAATTAAGCAAACAAAGAAAACACAACAAAGCCAAACAACCAAACAAAAGCCCCCAAGATTCAAACTACAAAAAAAAAAGGTCAGTTCCACAAATTACTCGAGCTCTGGTTGCCTTGCATGAAAAATCTACTCTAACTCTTGTGTGCTCTATGCTGCATACATAATTAAAGTCTACCATTTTTTATTACAGAGAACAAGTGGCTAGATTTTTACCAGTGATCTAAAAATAACATGACATTTGCTTTGGAACGCCAGTAAAATTTTTGTGATCAAAGGTGTTCTATGGAAGCTTCCTTTCTCTGTCATTATCTGTCATTTTCAGTCAAAACACAGCCAATATTGGACATCTGGGAGAAAGGCTGCTTTTGCAGGCTTTGCTTCATGAGCAGAATATGGCAAATAACAGAGTATTGTAAAGTTTTTCCCCTTTGTGGTCAGAAATAAAAAGCATAATAAATACTTTAAAAAGGGCTAATGAGTTCCAAGCAGCAAGATCTTCATCTTTCGAGGACTTTTATGAACTGTAATTATCTAATTACTGTTAATTGGTTGAGTGGGATGAGGGAGTACTGTGGGTGTAGGAGGGCATGCATTGTGCTGCACACTCAGAACTCATCCCAGCACCACTGGGTGTAATATACAACTTGCTCAGGAAAATCAACAATTTACATGAAAAGTTTTTTGATTGAATTTGCAGTTTTCATCTGTGGTTTAAAAACTGCTGCTGATTCTTCCTGCACTGTGCATGCTAAGTTAGAAAAGTTGACTGGCTTCCTCTCATACCCAGGAGATCTAGAAAAATCCATAGAATATACATTTTTACTCTATTTTTTACAAAAACACCTTCGTTCTAAGAATTGCACACTGCAGCCCTGAAGTAATCCTGAAGCAACTAATTTTTTGCATCCTGAGTCCCAGGCACATGGCAAAGGGCTAACTCCAAAGCAATTTGCCAAAATGGACTCTGTGAACCCATCATGAAGGCTTAAAAATTTCTTAAAATAGGAGTTTTGGTTCATGGTGGTGCCACTCTGTTTTTGTACATATGATTTTGAGTGTCTCTAGAACACTGCTAAATGGTCACCATCAGTGAGGGTTGTGGTGGTGCTGTGTCTCAAGGATTAACCCCTCTTCAAGCAGTTTAACGGGGGTGAAATGATCAGAAAAGCATCAGTTAAGCACAATAATACAATAATAAAATAATACAAGTTTTTGATACTCAACTTTGTGTCAGAACACTTTTGCAAGGATGATTATTATGATCTCATCTAAGCTCTATGCAACATGAAGAGCAAAATTATGTGCTTAACTAATTGTTACTCTGATCTATCAGAACTTTGAATGAGTGGCCGTGTGGTGAAGAGGGCTGTGAAGAGTCAAGCTTTTTTCTCCAGAAATTTAGAACAAACTAACTCACAGTGCCAGACAACTGGAATATCTGATTATTATCTTGATCGTTGGTCAAATGTTTTCCTCTTCTGAGAAAACAGAATGTCAGTATTTTCAGATTTCTGATGCGTTAGGAAAAGAAACGGAAGGGAAAACAAATGGGAGCACTGCTACCTCGCACGCATCATTACCTGCTCACCCGGGTGGGCAAGGCACAAACTGAGCCTAATAGCCCTCCTTTGTCTTCTAAAACACAGCCGAAGGCCCTAAACACATTACTTACTGTCCAGAAATTGGTGTTTCATTAAACAGCCACTTTGCTTATTAACACCTACTGCAGTGACCGTTCTGTGGTGACAGCGCACACACACAGCAGCATCACTGTGACTACAAGATTAATAGGCATGTCAGAGTTTGAAGAGCAGCCCAGATCTGTTGAATCTGGGAAGGATAGACACATCATTGCTGCCTGCTCCTCATATCTCAAGTAACTGAGCCAGTAAAGTGCTGTCCCTGAGAGGCTGTAAATGCACTGGCTCCTTTAGTAAGAGGTGCCTCTGTCCAGTTAGCAATATGCTGGTAAGGGGGAACAGAGGTCTTTTTTACAAGAAAATAGCAAGGTATGCGTTGGCATGGAGGAACACAGTGAGGAGAGTGAGACCTCAAAGAAATGAGAAGGGTAATATGAATAGAGAAGAAATATTGCTGTCTGCAGTTATATCACAGTTACATTTTGCAACTCATTGTAGTTGTGAAAATAGCCACTGCTTTTATTCTGTTTAGTTTCCAGAGAAACTAAGTGCCCTTTGGAAGATCATTTCCACTTAACTACAAAAACACTGCTCTCACTATATTACTATTACTGCACTACTTCAGGCTCTACATTTCAGACAAAATGCTATGCCCAAAATAGTTACTCTCATATTTTGTTTTGCCGTATTTTTTCCCCTAAATTTCTGTTACAGGCTAGCTGAGCTTCCGAGGAAAGAAAAATTCCTGCGTGCTACTGGACCAGAGATGCTAAACAATGTGTCATGGGCCCAGAGCCTCAGCAGTGCTTATCTGAACTTTGAGTGTTTCAAACCGTGCATACCCTTCATAGCCTGAGCTTGATCAAACAATTCTGACTCTTCCATGACCAGGAGAGGCTATTCCAGGATCTGTAACAGCACACAGCCAGCTGTAACTTTTGTTTACACAGCCTCAGCCTCTTTTACTATTGGAGTGTAGGAATATTGAGTGGTGACTTCGGGATTTTACTCAGCAACATAATAAAACCCCCACCCTTCCAATGTTATTTAGAAATAGTAACAGCAATTTCAAAAGTAGCTTGAATAGCACTTAAATTCATGTTCCAAACCTTCACTGTCAGTTTCACACCATAATAGCCCAGCATTCTATAGTGAAGAGCGCAGACATACAATTGAAAGCTGTACAAACTGTTCTACTTCCTCCATGTCTTGTAAAAGCTCGGCCTGAATTTTTCAATAAATTGAACACTTGTTCTCATTCTATGTACCAACCTAAACAAATCTGTGAGAATTTCATGCTCTTTCTACTCTTTTCATTGCTATCTTGATGTTGACATCAGATTTATCACAAGAGTTTCTAACTATCTATGATTAATTTTGTAAGCAGCACTATAGGACGATCAACAACACATCTCTTAATTTTATATCTGATCATCCAGCAAACATCATTTTCTCCTGAAGTGTTTTCCACAAAGAAATTTAGAAGTAGGAATTAATGTGGTCTTGAATTAATTTCCCTCATCAACCAGATGGTTTAATTACTGGAAATGAAAGAGCCAAGAAGGAAGAGTCCTTGTACCAAATTCAAAAGGCTATAGAATGTAGCATTCCTTGTTTATTTAAATCTCAGTGAAACTCAGAGTATTAAAACATATGTGGAGAAGTTTCACTTAAAATCACACTTTTTCTGCTCTCTTTCAAAGTGAAACCTATTAAATCAAAAAGTCATTTTAAAAATTGGCTGTTTTCTACAGTGTGAATAAAATTGAATGTACAGACTTTTTCCAATGCAAGTTTTAAGTGGGAGAGTCATGATAAAAGATAATGTAAATTTCAATCCAGTGCCCCTTTCCATCTGTGACTCACACTATTATGTGCTTATGAGCTCCACATCTTGATATCCTGGGAAGCCTGCAGGCATTCTTCATATTTGGAGTAAATATGAAGAGTCAAATTTTGGTTTTCTTTTTTTTTCCCCCCTTATTTTTTCCTTTTTTTTTAAAAAAAAAATAAAAATTAGGAGTGTCATTAAATAAGCAGTTTTGATGTTAAAGTGTGAAATTAGGATTTTTGACATATCTGTTGACAATATTCCAACCCTTTGTGCTCCACTGAACTCCACCACAGCTGCACAAGTAGCACTGCAAGACTACAACTTACATTAAAGTATTATAATAAAAATGCAAGTCAAAAATACTACCTGCAACTTTACCTTTCATCTAGCAGGCTTGAAATCACTAATACATATTTGTTTTAATCTCTGTGACTTTCTGGCACGTTAAAGCACAGCAGTACAAAAGTATCACAAGCCAACTTGGTTACTACGGCACTGTCAGAATTTCAGTGAATAGACTAATCCAGGTTGGAATTTGGCAGCCTTCTCTACCTTGCCCTCTTGCTTCTTCACATTTTGGTCTTCCTGACTCTGACCAGATCTTACCTGGACTGCGTGGGAAGGGTGGCCTCCTGTTCAGTGGCTGCTGTGGTGTAGCTGCTCTGACAATTGTGCTGTTGTCCCTTTTTGGTGTAAAGCAAAAACATTTTCAGTCTTAGTCTCTGCATCCCGATTCCTGGAAAATGCACCTCAGTGTACTGGGAGCTTTGATTAACATGTAGAGCTCTGAGGCTCTTTACCCAAGGCAGCAGGGCAGAACAGTGTTTTTCAAATTGCATTGCAGGGGGAAGCTCATTAGATCTGCGATAAAGCTACCTGATCAAAGGCAACACCTCCCATTGGCTTCTGTGGATTGAGTTGTAGCCCTGCATGAGCACAATCTCATTTATTAAGCCTTTGTTCATGGCCTCATTGTATTTCTCTCTGGTTAGTGTTTTGCTCTGGTTCTTCTGATATGCTCCTTAGCAGAATCATTCTCACAGAGATACAACATATTACCTCTCCAAATGAAAACATTCTAGAGAAGTAATCATTTATGGCCATGACTTGAGAGGAAAAGTTTCATGATTCTGAGGTCATTTGCATTTGGATTAATCTCCAAAAGCTCTGCTGAACCTTCCTGCACTTACAAAGCTGCCTATAACTTTCCCATTATCAAATAGGTTACGTTACTATACCTTTCACTTTGGGGGTTTACGCTATTCAGAAATAGTAGACATTGCTTAAATCTGTCAGAGTGGTTCATCTGGGCAATTCAAGGACCATATATTCAATGAAGTGAAATGCTTCCCCTCAAGTATCCCTGGAGGAGTGGGGTAAAAGCTTTATTGATATTCAGATTCCTATTTCTCAGAACCAACATTGCTTTAACTGAGTGTTAAGATTCAACTACTGGGAGCAGGAACAGTGACATGAAACCACCAAAAGAACAAGTCCAAAGTGTAGTAACGACCAGCACAAATTCCATCTGGAGGCTGGTCCCTGGTGTTGTGCCCCAGAGACTGATAGTGAGGCCAAATTAACATTTCCACTGGTGCTGTGGATGATGGGACAGCAAATATCATCAGCAAATGCTCAGAAATGTAACTCTGAGGAGTGACTGATGGAGTGGATGATGAAGGTGCCATTCAAAGACATCTCAACAGATTAAAGAAATGAGCAGGCAGGAATACAATGGAGTTCAATGGAAAATGCAAGGCCCCACATCTGAGAAAGAATAACCCCAAGCAGCACTACCAGCTTGACACCAACTGTCTAAAAGCAGCTTTGCAGATGAAGACCTGGAGGTCCTGGTGGTCAGCAAGCTGAGCAGAGCCAGTGACGCATCTTTGAGGCACTGAAGGTTGAGACCATCCTAGGCTGCACCAGGAAGAGCACTGCCAGCAAGTCAGAGGGGTGTCCTTCCCCTCTGCTCTGCCTTGGTGAGACACATCTGAGTGCTGTGTCCAGTTCTGTGCTTCCCAGTGTGAGACAGACATGAGCATGTGCTGCAGGGAGCCAAAAAAAAGGACACAAAGGTGAAGGGGTCAGAGCATCTGGCACATGAGGGGTGGCTGTCATTGCTGGACTGATCAGCCTGGAGAAGAGACAGCTCAGGGGAGATCTCACTCATGTCTATAAATATCTATCTATGAAGGAGAGTAAAGATGATGAAGTCAGACCCTTCTCAGAGCTATCCAATATCAGAAAGAGAAGTAATGGACACATAAAAATACAAGACATCCCATTGAAACAATAAAGAAAAAAACACTTCTTGACTGTGAGGGTGGTCAAACAATGGTGCAGATTTACCCCAGGGACTGTGGAGTCTACGTCCTCGAGAATGTTCAACACCCAGATGTGGGAATACACAGGTCAGAGAGTGAAGCAGATTGAATTAGCATAGCTAGTTTGATAACCAAGATGCCCTGGCAAGAACAAACAGAGCTTTGAAGATCACAGAAGATGGGATTACATCTGCTTACGGGAAAGAAGAAATAGAATCAAACTTCTCCAAACAAGATATGTTGTAAAATGCATGAGTTTGTCTGTATCGTGTTTAATCTAATCATTGTAGTGAAAACGATTAACCTTCCTGAGATGGTATGTAAGTTTTTGGCAAATCTCAGTAAAATCAAATTCTGATCACCCAAATCAGTGTTCCTGTCTCTCTATCAATCTCTGATACCCAGATACAGTCCTGAGCAACCTGCTCTGGCTGACCTTACTTGAACAGTAGCTTGTACTAAACCATCTCCAGAGTTTTCTGATCACTTCTTTTTGTAAACCTATGACAATTGGTTTTGGTTTCCATCACACAATATTAATAAACACAGTAATTCCTTCTGTTGCAACAAATGTGTTTAACTTAAAAGTGTGAGATTAAAGCTGTTTATATTCTAATCTCTAAATCATAGTTTTCTTTGCAAAATAGAAGAAACTGAAGATTTGAATGACTCCACAAGTAAAGTGTGTACATCCACACAGATGAAAGAATATTTGCTGCTAAATTTTACTGTGACATGGCACTGCTGAGGTAAAGACAGAATGGATTTGCTATCTCTGAATGTTAAAGAACAGGGAGAAAAAAAACCCCAAATGCCAAAATTGTTTTCCTATCCCCTCTCTTTGTGTTCTTTTCCTCTGAAAATGTTAATCCATACACTCATTTTGTGTTCATAACTCCATCCCATTCTCTCTCCTCTAATCTTTTATTTGCTTTCTTTCATGAAAGAATCTTTGTTAGGACGTACTCAGGCTGATGGGCAAGAAGCAAATCAGGAAACTTTATCTCTGAGCTCTGGCATTCATTTTAGTTAATTGAAATCTTTCAGGTCCAACAAATCCACTTCTATTTCTCTAACTAGCTAAGAGTCACAAAAGCATCTTTGCACAATAAAAAGAGCTAAATGTTATTTCTGACAGGATTTGCAATGAACTTTTACAAAAAGAAAATGACTGCAATGAAGTTTATAGTAGCCTCCAAATACGAATGTGTCGTATTCTTAGCATGACTAATATTTACTGCTATTTTGTAGGAATACATTGTCCTGGAGAGATGGAACCCTCATTTATTATGCTGGGAAGTTGTAGCTAAACCTCACGCTTTCATAGCAGTAGACAGTTTTCACTACAGCAATATCCTTCTGTCACAAAGCAGCTTTCTACTTTACTGCAAGAGTCTCTGAATTTGCACTTATGCCTCTCTTTGAATATCTCGTTTACAAAGGTTCTCACAGAACTTCATCCTTGGTGCATCATCTTTATACCAGAACAACTTCTAAGCTTTGGCTGCTCTGGTCTACCTCCAGTTGGAGATGTGGAAATTAAGGATATCCACAATAAAAAGAGGTAGAAAACTGTCATGCTAAAATTCAAACTTTCACCTACTTATTTCAAATTTCTGCCTGACTAAACCCGTCTGTGAAAGAAACTGGAATCTTTGCTCAAATAAAAAGAAATAATTTTTAAAAAGTTAATGCTGTAAAGCTTAATGCTTTATGAGATTCAGGTTGCTGACATAAGCAATAGCCAGTCAACCAGAAAACTATAAAAAACTCCTGGCATGCAACAGGCAATGGTTGCCACTTTGAAGTAACTTGTGGTTCAAGTATTCACTAGTCTCACCACACTACCTTTCCCTCCCTCTCCTCCAATAGAACAGGCTTTTGGGTGCCTTCTCTTTTGTTCAAGGTTTTTCTTCCACAGGGGAAGGAAAAGGGTTTCTCCTTTGCTAGGAGAAATCTGTCAATGAAATTGTACTTTTTTTCTCAACTTTCAGCTTTCTACCAAATTAATGACACAGACCTTCCCATTGACCAAGTGGACAGAGAGTAGGATACAATTTTACTGCAGTTAACTAAAGACAAACAAGTGAGATTTAACCTTATCTATGGCATCGAGCAGCATTCACTATTTTTTCCCCTACTGAGTAGTGTTGTTGTAAAAAAGACTTGGACTTGGACTTCCATACTTACAGCTTTTTCAATCACTGACATTCTTCTAATCACTTTGCTGCCAACTATTAAAATTCTGAGTGTCATAATGCCTGAAAGTTTCTGTCGTAGGGTTCCTACAATTGTATAAGCCCTAGGTTTCTTTTCCTAAAAAGTAGAAATTTAGTTGCAGAGAGGACTTTGAAAAAATAACTTGAAAAAAATCTAAAAGAATAATTAGAAAAGTGTGTCACAAGGGAGTTTCTTTAAAATCACTATTTTTAAGCAAGTCTCAGCATTTTGAATGTCTGGCTTTAACAATATTGCTTAGCTGTACAGCATAAGAAAATTGTATTTCTGTAGGACCAACTCAATAGTTCATGTTTCAACACATCTTAATAATTAACTAGCACGGTTTGGGAACATAGGTCAGCCTGGCTTCTCCTTTCTGTTGAGCAAAAAGTAATGTATATGAGGTTCTGAAACGTCTAATATAAAAATAAAGTCTTGTCCCTATGCAGTAATTATTTCAGCAAGTTTTTAGCTGAAGCAGCAAGAATCTGTGTGACTGTTGAACATGCACACCTCTCCGTTTAAGAGTGCAGAATTCCCTTTGTGTCCACCCTTTCGGGTACAGACGACGAAGGAAGGGACAGCTTTGGCCCTTGCTGCAGCTCCGGGCGCTGTTCGTGGTGCTGAAGAGAGACTCCCAGGGCACACGAACCTGCCCGAGTTGTACTTGCAACTGAGAATTGCACTTGCAGGTTGCATTTGAGTGACATCAAGCAGCCTTTTAAACACATTTGCTCGAGAGACACTGTTTTAAAAATCACTGTTCCATGACACAAGTGTTCAGATCTAAAACTAGTGGTTGTATATTCATGGATCAGCCTTGGATAACTCCATGCTACAGCAATTTTTTGTTCTAGTAAACAGACAAAGGGCTTTTTTTCTTGTAGGTGACTGGTTGAATAATGGGACTATCTGAACACATACAAGGACTATAAAGATTGTGGACTTTGTGCCATACCTAAGAACCAAGTGATAGTTTTTTGACACCACTGATGGTATTTTACTTCACTTCCTGCCATCTTTATAAAAGCAGAGCACCAATCAGCTTGGTGAATTAGGGGTTCTGGTTTCTGAGCCTTTTCAGCACTGTGCAAGAAAAAAATTGCAAAACATTTGAAGCTTTTTTTGGTTGGTTGTTTAAAAAATCTTGATGTTGTGTTCTTTTTTAGGAGAACTGTCAAGTAAACTGGAATAATGCAAGAGTTCAGAATCTTAGTAACACTATCACGAGCAGAGTCCCAAAAAATTTCTGCAAAACTGCATACCTAAAAATAAAAAAAAGCTGATATAAATATTTTATTAAAGGGAGATTCTCCTTTTGATAACCAGTAGCCATAAACATCAGGCATATCAGGAGATAAAGGTGCATTTTGGTTTCATAGCTCTAAGAGCTTAGAAATACAAATATCAGAATTTTATATGGTCCCTGGGGAGAGAAAGCTCATAAAAAACACTCCCTCTGAGCATCCTGTCTATTCATTTACCTGCCCCTGCCCCAACATCCACTGAGCTTCAAATGAAATAGCATTTCTGTTTACAGAGGGGGACCTCTTACTAAGTTCCCACTTGTCAGAGCATCTTTGTGAGAAGATGGGAATCAGAAGCCCAGTGGGAAGTCACTGACTTCCACCGGTGTTTTTACCACCTTTTCTGGCTTGGTTTTTTTCAAGCACAAAATTCAAAATTTGTTCTTCCCTGTGCTATGCCAAGCTCTAGGCAGATGAGGTCCATCTGTCAGACTCCAACAGGCAGGCATATTTGAGATGACAAAAGGGTCAAGGCTCATGGGCAGAATACTGCTCACAGAGGGAATGTGGCTCGGAATTCAGAGGCACACTTAAGGAAAAGTTCTGGTGTCAAAGACTTGTGTTGCTATCCCTGTGGGAAATAACCCAAAATAATGAGGAAAAAAATGGAAAGATATTCCATTCTCTAGGCTCTCCTATGCATCCAATTTTCTCTATTTCAGCTTATTAGTCTTCATTCTGTGTCTCCTGCAGTAGCCTTTGTCAGCACATGAATAATTAATGTTAATAGTCTCATCAACTTCAGGGCTTAGTGCAAGACTCATTGAGCAAATGTTGGTTGGGCTTGTCCTGCCTCATGAAGTCTTTTCTTTCGCATAAGAGATTCCACAGAAGAAAAGATGTGCCCTTCTTCTTTGGTGTTCCTTAAATAGGCAAATGTAGCAATAAGAATTGTGTGTGGTATCTCCTGGTATGTAGATGTGGCCAGGTTTTCTAACAAATGTGAACATTCAGTGAATATCTAACACAATGGCATTAGGAAAAAAGCTGGTTTTACTTTAAACTCTTTATATCCAGCCAGAAGATTATTTTTGCGGTTTTAGCATCATATGGTCTCCTAATATCATGGTTACATTGTGTTACCCATGATTACTTCACAAATTTTAAACAAAGCAAAACAAAACTCAAAAAAACCCCAACAAAACAACAACAAAAAGCAGTGGAACTGTTTCAGTCACAAATTGTTTCTTACACGCTCCCTAAATGGGTTTGTCCACTGAAGGTGTCAGCACAAAACAGATGACTGAGGAGAACCTAAGAGATCTGTTATGGCTCACTACTCCCGCGAGCAGTGATACAAGCTCCCACTATTGCCCTGTATTTTGCCTACTTTTTAATCCCTTCTCAAACTCCTAATGGGAAACTGGAACTACAATGAGTCTTCTCCTTTTGGCTGTGACTATAAATGAGGCATGGATAAAGTAAGCACCAAATCCTACCTTTGATAAACAGATTGCCGACTTAGGTTGCAAGATGCAAATACTACAAATAAAAGAGGTTTCAGTTAGATGCATCTGGTTTTTAAATCACAGCATACCGCAGGGTGGAATATAATTGTGGTTATATTGTGGCAGGAACACCTGAGGTTCCATTTAAGATCCATTTTATGAAAATGTGAGAAACTGTTGAATACCACTACAGTTGAATAGAATGTCATATTGTTAACCAAACCACTGCAAATTATGTCAATTTATCTTATTAGAAAAAAAAAAAAGTCAAAATAGACCGTCAGGAGTTTCAAAGAGTCTGACTCACATAAAATAACCCTCAAAATAAATATCTTCTTAAATCTGCCAAGAAACAGTTAAGTCACTCTTGACCACAATGAGAATGCACAAATAATAATTGTCCAAGTCTCCAGAACCTGAAAAGGCAAGTAATTTAATAAAAAAAACACAGATGTTTTAGAATAAACAAATATAATATGAACCTATTTATGAAATATACTTAATATGATTGTATCTTCATCTTTTTATTTTAGCATAAGCATAACAACATGACCTCTAAGTGTTAGAATCCCATTAAAAATGTTTGAAAAAATTGTGTGTTTTAAAAGCAATCCGTACTACTGCCAGTGCTTTTTAAGTATGAGTACATTCTTCACTGTTGAATGGACCAAGAAAATCTCTGGTCCCGATTTGAAATGGGTCAAAACTCAGAGAAAAATACCACAACAATCTGATCAGATGGTTATTGGTCGTAGTAAAAAGGAGTAAATTCAGCAGAACTGGAGGAAACAGCACATTAGGACTGTTTTTTGAATAAACTGAAACATAGCTTGGAGTAAGACACAAACATCAGCCTGGGCATGTGCTTCAGTCTGCTGCTGAACTTTGGACCTTAGTCAGGGTCTTTGTTTGAGTGTTGTGAGCATTCAGGCAGGGGAAGGAAGGGGGAGACAGAGCCAGCCAGCTGCTGGGCAATGTTGCTGTGTGGAACAGCCTCACGCTCACTGGAACGGCTCCCAGAGGTGTTTGCCTTGTCAGTGTCCCCTAAACAGGACAACAACCCAAGCTCCCACTTCTCACTGTGCTATGATTCACTTATTGACAGTCTGGGCTCCAACCCTGACAAGCGTTTTGCTGGTTTGAATTGCTTCTTTCCTCCATCCGAGTACAAACCTAAAAACCAGCACAACACTCCACACATTTTGGTGACCTGCTTTTCTGGTATGTTTTAATTGAGTAAACTTGAATTGACTTAAAAGTAAGACAGAAAAAAAAAAAGAGGCAGACTAGCAAATACATTGAAATCCACTTTGCCTGCTTAGTATATAATGAATGATGACAGCATTGGCTTTAAGAAGATAATTATTTTCATAGTCCACAAGAGTGAATATTTACTGGAGACACTTAGAAGAATTTCTTTGCATGAGTGAACTAATAAATTTTAATGAAGACAAGTGTGATATTTGGGGTTATACAATTAAAAGCAAACATACAGCATATTTAGCAAATTGAAAACCTACTAGTTGCATGTATAAAATACATATTTGTTTTAGCAGTATTTTGTAATTTTTAAAAACTATGCACTCACATCTACTTTTAATTAAAGCTCTAAACTTTTTTCTAGGTTTAATACCAGTGCCCATAGCACCAAAAATATAGATAGTACAAATTTGAAACAATTTATTAAATACCCTAAATAAACTGCAATTTAGAAATTAACTCAAGACTTGTCCAGAAAAAGACATCAACACAAAACCAAATGCCAACCATCCACAATCTAGTATCCCATTAAACAGAAGGCAACACTGAAAGTTAAAGGAACTTCAGAGGGGCAAGAGGAATGGTGGCTTGTGGACTGGGCTATGAAAATGAAGTGGTTGTTTTATATTTTAAATGTAATAACTAAAATCTGTGGTCATGCTTTCAGCTGTTTGTGTCTGCTTGTAGGAGATATGAGATTTTTATTTCTTGTTGCTTCTTATCACATGCACTGCACTGTGATCTAGTGAACTCTGCCAGTCTCACACGGTGACTTTGAAAATGTCTAAGCAAACAGATGACTCTCCACTCCGACTCCTAGAACAATATGTTTGCTTTAACACTCCTACAAATACACAGGCCCTGATAACTAATAAAATGAGTCTTAAAACGGTCTTAAAACAGAGGACATCGCCACCACACTGGTCCTGTAGCTTCCCTTGTGTTTTTCCACAGCAGCCAAGCACAGGGTATAATATCCATCTTCAATACACAAATAGTTTCTGCAGCCCAGCAGACCATCTACCAGCCCAAAGCAGCCCCACAATCTGCAGTTATTTCCCCTTCATTTCCTGGCATTACAAAGTAAGTGCTAGACTGTCGAGAGTTCCCCTCTAAGAACAGGATTTTCCTCTGAAATCCCATTTATTTAGATAAGTACTAAAAGTGACATGGCAGCAGAAAGAAAAGAAAAAATTATGCTAATTGGGTATGTGGAAAAACCTTCATGCTAAGAACCAGGACTTCATTATCCCAGAGCACTTTTCAGTGCCAAAAGATACTGTGCAGAATTCAAACACAACACGATGACAGTCCAGGCAGGTCTGGGATAAAGGCAGAAGAACAGCCTAGTAGGGAATAGCAGTTAGACAAATCCAGAGCAGATGGATAACACAAACAACAAAAGGAAGATATAATAGAAAGAAAATATTGTACCACCCTAATTCTATACAAGTGCAAACCTTCTGTCTGTGCCCTGTCAGAACACTTCCAGAATTCTGGTACAAATTTCCTAAAACCCTGGTATAAATTTTGCCATTTTCCCCCCATATTAAACTCTCTCATGTTACCTACTTCCACAAATCCACTTGTACCTACTCCAGTCTGGAGGATACGCAGTGATCTCAGGGGACATCTCTAGTCTCGTTTAATTCAGCAAGGTTACCAATAATTCTGAAGTCCTGTGTGTTAGTTTTACATAGAACTGAAGGTGATTCCAAGTCAGGCATGGGGGGGTTTTAAGCAGTTTGCCTGAAATCATTGGATATTTCCTCAGGAGAAGTCAGTCAAGCAATGTTGATTTTGGACTTGTCCTTTGTGCAATACAATAAGCAAAATGCTTCAAACCCCATGTAACAGCATGGCTGTTGTGGGTTATACATTGTGATATTTTTCATAAACTACCCATTGTGTCTGCCCAGATAATGCTAAGCCCCGTATGTTCTTTTTTGGCAATCCAACTGCATTCAACCTACCAGATTAATGACACTTATAAATAAATAAGAGCCTACAATTTACTGTTAATAGAAGACCAGCTGGCATCCTACAGTGGAGCTGAAGGTGCAGCATGAACTGACAGAGATTGGTGAGAGGTTGCTGACTCATTTTTCATTTATTTTATGGGTGTTTTTCAGCACAAGGAGCTTACAAGCTATGATGCAGCTATCTCTGTTCGAGTTCTATCTCAGCCTCATAACAGAAATCAGTAATTAAAGTTTAATATGCAGCATTGAAACTGTGTGCATCTCTCAAGGGGCCACTAGAAGGAAATTAGCAAAGAACAATGCTAGAAGTTTGCTAGAAGGATTTGATAGCCAATTCTAAATTCATCTGCTTCAATTTGAAAACGGAAAATGCACCTCTGGGGCACCAGTTGTGTGTTTCCTGCAAGTTTTGTGTCTAAATAAATACAGCACACGGACAACTTTAAACTAGCCCCATGTAAACCCCTGCAATTGCCATGTATTTATGTTGCAGAAGCTCCCTACTCTACCCTGATAACCCAAACTCCCCCAGCTTAAAACACTGTCATGCAGAGCTGGGCGGAAGGAGAGCAGACAGACAACTGAAATGAGATGCTGATGAGATGCCAAGAGAAGATCGCTTCTAATGCCGTGCCATGCCAACAACTCAACAAGATGAAGCCCTTTTAGCTGAAACAAGAATCAGCTTGTAGCACCTTTGGTCATTTGTGCAAGAGAAAGGGTTTTTTCAAAGGTCATTCAAAAGGTTCAAGTGATTTGAAAGGTTATGGGCTTCTAGAAAGCTCAAAACTTTCCAGAATATTTTACCACTCCGAGTTCTCATTCAGCTCAAGTGAAGGCAGTTCTTTACCTGCATTATTTATGCTTTGTACTCCCACCAAGCCATCTTTCTTTATGCAAACCAAGCAATGCCAGCAAATTCCCTCCATGCCCAAGACGATTCCTTCCCACATTATCCAGTGCTCTCAGTTTGCAGAACAGCAACCAAAGGGAATTATTTCTGCATCCTGGGTTATAGAATAGGTACTTCAGAGATGTATTTAACAGAAGATTTTCTGGCCTGGTTAGCAAAAGAACAGAAAGGCTTGTTTAGCCTGCTCTACACTTCCATTTCTTCTTGTTCAGCCTCTATTACAACTCTCTGCTGTGCATGGCTGCAAGTGGCCATTTACTAGCAAAAGTCTCCTAAGGATAATTTCAAAATCAGCTTTTTGGCATGATATCAAAGGGAGGTATCATAGGATCTTTAGGTTGGGAACCATTTCACAGTTTTCCTCTCTGTAAGGAGGTTTACATATAAGATTTCTGTTTCCTGCTTCTCCGTATTTCAGGAAAGAGTGAAACCCAGCTATGTTGATTTCAAGCATGCAATGACACTTGGAATGTGGAGTGGAGCAAAAAGCTGCACTAAAAGAGTGCAAGACAGATTCAAGACACAGGACTGATGTGCAGTGCCCAGCAGTCCAGCAGGCATTGGTCTATCCTGCATCAGCTTCTGGAAAAGAAACTTTCCTGCTGCTGGCCAGACTGGTAGTTGAAAGATTGCCTGGTTTGGAAAGGAGCTTGTACTTGTTGAGAAGGAGATCCCTGGCTATGAGAAGAAAATGGCTAGTTTGAGTCAAGTAGCTCAAATAAAGAAGTGTCAAGTATCAGCTGCTAATCTGAGGAAATCAATGTCGTTTTGATTGGTGCAATGGGAATTTGAAGAAAAATTGGCAGGTTAACAAATTCACTTTTCGTTTAAAAGTCCCCATGTGTACAAGCTTATGTAAGCTTATTTGAAGTCAACAAAGTGCAACTTTTTAAAAACAATATAAGTGCCTTTCATAGGAGTCTAATGATTATAGTCACCAGGGCAAGTTTTCCAAAAAATCACTAAAAAACAGAGAAGCTTATGCCTTTGTTTAGAGTTGTGGAAAACAAATAACAACCCAGAGAGAAAGTTTTTTATTTGACACATACAACTTCTAATGTATATAGTAGTTTGGACTGTAATAGGGTCACTAATTTTCATTTCAAATTTAAAAGGCTTATGTTAACATTATTAAGATTAAACATCCCAGAGAACTAGAGGAATAAGATTTTTTTTTTTTTATAAGGATAAATGCATGCTGGTTTGCTTTGCCTTTTTCTGGGAAATATTTCACTTTTTCCAAGGTATTCCGTCTGTAATACATTTTGATACAAAGGAAGGAAGAGAGAGGAACAGGACAAAATTTAAAGGCAGAGGAATTTTCTCCAGTGAAGGACCCCTGTAAAATGTTTCTGAACTCCAATAGAGTTTAAAAGAAGTAATTTCTCTTCCAAACTCATGACTTATTTTGATGATGAAGGTGCTGCCTACCAGAAGCAAAGAGCAAGGAAGACATTACACTGATCTGATTCCATGCGTCTAAGCATGTTAGCCCATGTATCTAATCAGTGAAACTCAAGTGTTCCTCATGCTTGCTCAAGGAAAAACTCTTCCCCTACTGTACCAGGCTGCAGGATTTTCCTGAGGACCTAAGAATCCTCATCAACATCCTTAAAGCATCAAGAGCCATGATGGCAGCAGTAAATAATAAACACATGAAGCATTCCAAAAGACAAGCTTAGCTTATCTTCTCTCCAGGCCTTTGTATCTCCCCTGTCTCACTGCTGGGGTTTCATTAATTACTACTGCATATCCTCCACTTTAGTCCCACAATTAAACTCTGCAATACAGAGCATGGACCAACACTATCATTCGTATAGCTGGAGGAAAAATTCAGGAAACAGTGATTTCTTTTCCCTCTTGGTATTTCACTTGACAGGAACACATTTAGGACACTTGCTTCTACTCAAATTCTCCACCTTCCCTCTTTTATCTGCATAATAATTTTTAATCTGACTCCGTTAACCTGACATAAGAAAAAGTTTGCGTAGTATTGCTCTTTCCTTTTATTATCTAAATGCTCTAACAGTGATAGCATGACGTGTTGCTAAGCCCTTTTGTGTTTGCAAACTGGCAGAGTTAAGTGGCACCTTGAGGGGGATGGCAAACCCCATCAAACCAGCCTGAGTACCCAGTGGTCTGACAATGGTCTGGCATGTGTTCTGCTTGCAGCTGAACATTTCATAGTTTTCTGTCTAAATATTTGGATCCCTCAAATTAATTTTTCTTCCCCCTCTCCACCAGCTTAACACAATATTTTGAACAGATAAGGCACTAGAATTGATTTCTGATCTGTTTGTTTCTTATAAATAATTTTGTTTAAAAGTGTTAGCCTATAAAATAACTCTTGTCACTGCTCTGAGAGCCCAGGTAATCATTACACAGATTTATTTACACTGTGAGCCTTCAAGCCACTGTAATTGTCTCATTCTCCACATTTGCATCGGGGCACCATTGAGGCAATAAAAGAATATACAATAAGTGGTCTTTTCCACAACTTTTTTTTTTAACTTGTATTATCATAGTAGTACAGTGTCTATGAGGGGGTAATTTTGTTGCTACCTGTTTCAAGAACAACTTTATAAAAGGGAAAACCACAACCAGAAGAGTTCACTAAGAGTGCAGACACACTATTTAAACAGAAACATTATAATGATCCAAAGCTTGCCATTTCATATTTTTACTTAATGTTTGTCAATATAAGCTAAAAAAAGATTAGTGTCAAGTTATTTTGTAATGAGCAAGATCACCCTTTGTGTTTATAGCTGATCAATAACAACTTCAGATGAGATCTGTGATTCCAAAACTGTCTTATTTCCCGGTAATTTAATAGGTAATAAGAAAGGGCTGTACCACTGTCACACACTGAAAAAATAAGCTTAATGATATTATTAATGAGTTTGAAATAGAACCCAGAAAGTTTGTTCTGAAATCTGGCTTAAGTAAAGCTGAAGTTACAACATAAAGTCACCTGAAACTGCCAAAAGCACATACAACATTAAAAAAAAGAGAGAGTTTTTCTTTCATTTAAGACTGAGCACAAATGGAATTTCATATTGCTTGGGAAGCTTTGTCTCATTTTTAGATTCTCATGGCAAAAAGCTCTTCATGTGTCCACCAGTAACTGAACACACACGTAGAACCAAATTCTTTCTCGTTTACAGCATTTCCTTGCAGGCATCCAGCACGCATCAGGCCAAAATGTTCTGGTCCCGTTATGATAATGCAGAGCTATTGGCAAGCCAGACCATACAAGAGAACCCAGCCCACTGTCACTAATACTGTGGTGCCTATGGGCAGCTCTGATTCAGCATTGTTACACTGCTGCCTAATTGCTTCCCCCTGCAGTGATGTGCGGGTCCCTCTAGAACAGCAGCCAGCACTGCTGCTACAGGAGACTGGCTGAATTCTGCACAGAACCCAAAGTCAAGATCATTGCCTTATGAAACAAAAAGCTTAGTCTCAGAGCGAGAAAAAGTCTTTTCTGCACAAACAGGGAAATAAAGCCTTTGCAAGCCTCCTGCTGCCGGGCACCATTTTGTGGAGATGGCAACATATGAGGCACTGGAATAACGAGGGCCTGGCAGAACAGCTGACAATGAGCCACCATACTGTGGGTGTCAGAAGCCTCACGTCAGCAAAACAGCATTCACCAGCTGGAGGCCCACAAATGCCAGTTTTAATTATAAACTTTATTTTCAAATAGAGTTCACAGTTTGTACAGGGTACACTTCATGCCATCAGAGCATTTGAGCACTGCACCAGCCAAATTGGTGGCTTGCTATTTTCTTAGAAATAGAACTCTAGACCTAAAATGCTTGTGTTCATTCAGAAGAACAATAATCTTTTGAAGTCTGTTCATCAAGGATTGTGTTATCCTGATGTACAAGTAAAATACTTAATGATTCCTGTACACAGAGCTGTTATCCTCTGCTCTACTTTCACCTTTAGACTCGTGATAATTCCTTATATATTTTTATTTCCTACACAGTCAATGTTCTCAGTTCTACGAATTTAATACATGTATATTCACCTAAAAGTTGATTTAAATGTTTATTTTGGGTTTGCCAAGGAGATTGTTGCTCAGTTTTGCATAGCTTGATTCCATTGTACTCATGCCACAACTCAGGAGGCAGAAAAATAAGCACATGAAAAGAATTGGTCAGTTACTTTGTGATTTCACTCATGCTTTCCAACGTTCATTTGGCACAAGAGTAACATTTCACTGCTGCTCTAGACTTTATTCTTCTTTCTTTTGTTTTATAACCATCCCTCTTTTTCTGAACCATTGCTGTAGTACATTTAATAAAGGGCTCCATTCTCAACTTTCTGTATTAACATTAGGAAGGTCTTAAAATGTTCATTTCTTCATATACTTATATAGAGCCTTATATGTACGTGTACCTACATATGCATAGGTACATAATATTTTTCATATATTCTTTTGAATCATCTTGGTATCATGATAATAGGACTTTAGAAACAATAAATATGAGTTTAAAAGGTTATATTTTTCCAGCGTGTTCCAAATAATTCTGATCCACCAGAAAAATATTGGCCCAATTTTTGTGATCACAAATTATATCCATTCCTCCTTGCTACTCTAAGCTAGTTTGAAACAGCATGCAAAGAGGTTTCAGGTAAGGAATTTTCCTGACACAAGCTGCTTCATAATACTTTTAGAAACTAGAATCTGATGTAAAAAATGTTGCACCCAGTTTATTCCATAAGCTGCAAAATGATGCACTGTTGATCACCTATGGTAAACAGATCTCATGCATTAATTAACTACTGCTTAAACTGTTCATTTAGATTAATGGAGAAAATTCCATCAGAGATGAAACCTCTCTCACTACAAAATAAAGCATCTGAGTGACAGACTGGTAATCTGCATTAAAAAAAATGAAGGAGATATGAATGAAAGGACAGAGACATATCAGATATATGCTGTCAAAAATCTCTTCTAGAACTTGCTTCACTTAATTCCTTTATAACACACTGACAGGGATGATGTATCATTTAGTACTTTAAAAGATTCTCTAGTAAGCCAGAAAAGTGATGAGCAGCTCTTGTGACCCTGGCATGCAGAATAATTATGATTATCTGCACTATTTAGCCTGAAAGGAATTGGACACTGTTCATGGTCTGTTAGTTCAGCTATGATGTTTGATAATCTATACACACAAGTCATTGGAGGTCACTCAACCTTAGAGTACTTGGAGCACACTTAGTTAGCCTTTACTGAATGGTAAAGTGCAAGTGCCCCGTTTCTATTGCTATGACACTATTGAAAGACTGGAACTGCTGAAGGATGAAAATAATTCCATTTTATATCTGCTAAGTAGAAAGATCTCAACACACTCAGTTGTTCGGTTGGACTGTAAATATAAAAAGCCTGCTAGGATGTCGAGAGAAGTGAAAACCAAGCAGATGGAAAATGAAGCTGAAAAGAATTAAGCTGATTCTGTGCAACTGGTTAGAAGTGTTACCAGAATCTTCCCCTTCACCCAAACACGGACAAAATCCCCAAATGTATAAGCATTCCTTAGCTACAAGTTAGCTGGAATTAAATAACAAAAGCATAACAACGGTTCTATATATGTGTTTTCTAAAGAGTAAATATAAAAGTAGCTTCTTGGTTGCATGATTAATGTTTTTATATTAAATTGAAGTCACATTGGAATTTTACCAACATATTAGAATTTGAAGAAGTGTTATTAAAAGCAAGCGTAACATAAAAGATGGACCACCAAAGCACTAACTTATGTTTAAACATAAAACCATATTAATTTTAAAAACAAAGTGGGTTAATTATCTCTGTAGACCTACTCCATGGACTTTTGGCTTCAAGGGGAGCAGCCATGGCATCATCCCATAAGAGGAAAAAAAAAAGAGGTATGTCAGAAGAGGTCCTTTCCAATGAGAAAGTGCTATTTAAGAGGTCTATGCTCACTGAAAACCATGATACATTTTCTGGCCACTTTGGGGAGCAGATCCACTTGATTTTTCAGAGATAATGCCTTTTTCACTGTTTCATATGTACAGAAAGCATCAGCTAGACTGGACACGTGAATATTTTTCCAAGACCAATTTTACATTCTAGATTTGAAACAATACAATTCAGAACAAAAGTCAAAAGATTACACATAGGTATCCAGCTGCTATGGTGCCAAAGTTTTCCAACTTTTCCAGAAATCAATATCCTCACACTGATACAAAAGTAAGAGTGCAGAGACTTGGCCCTCAGTATCGATTCAAGACATCTCTATGACTCGACCTTGTTTGTAACAGCAAAAACTTCCCAATGTATAATCTCTTTACCAAGTGCATTATAACCATTTAGGACAGTGATCACTATTCTGTGATAGTCTTTGCTGTTGCAAATTCCGCTTCTATGGCAAAAAAACCCCCTCCAAACCAAAAAAACCTAAGTCCCAAAACCACAGTAATAAAGCTGCAGACTGTGTGTGATTCTGTGAGACCTCCCTAACTCCTTGGGTACTTTTCTTTTTAAGGCTGCATTTTCTCCTTTGCAGTTCATCTTTACTATGTGCACAACTGCCAAGTTCCATTTTTTTCTCCCTCACAAGCTATGTGAACCAATGCTGAGAGGAGAACAAGGCTCTTCATGCCCCTCATGGGTCATCTCTCACTGCTTTGCTTACCAAGAGGTAACTACTGAGCCCAAGTCAGGCACAGCAAAAATTTCACAAAACCTCATCCTGGATAAGCTGGAAGTGCCTCTAAGAATAGTCTGAGATGTTTTTCCTTCTCCCCAAAACTTTAAACCAGCAGCAGATTGATATTTCTTTGTTTTATGTTTCCTCCCCACCATCCTTCATACATTATGTTTACAAGAATCTCAGTCTTAGAACAAAAGCCTGAGCTGACTTTTTCTTTGATTTGCTTCCTCAAATAACCTAATTCTCAATATTTGTTGTAAAATTATTACTTATAAATAACCAAACTAAACACACACACACAGTTCTGCTGAAGCTTTATGGTGGCAAGATGGTGTATTTAAATCAGAGGCTGAAAAAAGATCAATACACAATTATTTTTAAATACATCTTTGTTATTCTGTTTTTCTTTGGATTTCTCTATTAATCTTGAATTAATTTTCTTTTTGCAATAGTTATAATGCCATTATTGGGTTTTGTATCTGAAATGCTTTAAAATAGAAAGAGTAGCAAGTATTTTAATATATTATAAGGGAATCTATATCCAGGTAACAGATCAAAGCCATATATTTCATTTTTACAACCAAATAAAATTGCATATTCTTTAGTTTATCACAAATAAATCATGCTGTGGCAAAGAATGGTATAAAGAGCTGTCAGACAAGGATGCAGGTGCTAATTTTTTTTTGTTCTATTTAAAGCAGTACATTTTCTGCTCTATCAAGTACCTGCGATCACTAAGGAAAATATTACTACCTCAACATTTATCCCACAGTGGCCATGCTCACTGTGCCTGCATTTCTGTTGGTGAAAACCCTTTCACTGAGCTCAACATCACTAGTAGATCCTGCTCTTGTAAGTTCCAGCCTAGACACGTACTCAGGACAACTTCCCAGTCAAAAACCTCAGAATAGTGCTGGAAAGAGAGGTTATGCACCTTCATCTAGCTCTCCTTTTCATCATACAAGCCAGTTTGTTGGTTCTGTTTGGTTGGTTTTTTCCCATGGTAGAATAAAGAAGGAAAAAGTTTGCCAGCAACTACTTTTAAAGATATGGTCTCTTCTCACTACCGGCCATGATACAGCTCCAGTATTTAGTGAATAGGTCATTAACATATTGAGTTTTCTTATATCGTGGACTTTCTTGATTTTGAAGGGTTCCTCATCTGGCATAGAAATTTGATTGTTCCACCTCAAGTTTCAGTGACTGCAAATTAAGAATGTAAACTGTAATGTGCTCAAGGGCTAAAAGATATTCTCCCTAAACTTAGAATGAAGAAAGTATGACAAAAGTAATTTTAAGTGTTTCAGTCTTTAGAAAAAGCTTGATACTTCTTTCCCCTCCTCAGTCTTCCTCATTAACTCTCTCCTATAAAGTATATTTAAGTCAAGGAATGATAAAAAGTCAGATGTAAGATATTAAAAGCTAAAGCACACCTCAGTATAAAGACAGTTCAACTACCCTTGTACTGATCAAAATTCAAATCAGCTTGAGATTTTAAGCAGTGTCACTTTCTCATTCTTACTTTCCCCTCACATTATATTATCCCTGTTCATCGAGCACTTCTGCCACCTTTCAGACATGTAGACAGAAAATTATTATTTCTTACAGGTCCTAGAAGCTCTCTTTATGGTACCAGGAAGCAGAGTTTGATGGCAGCAAGGTTGCTCAGCATCTTTCTTTTCCACTACCTTCAAAGGATGAGCAAAAGGGTGCAGAAAGAAGACATGACAGAGAAAATAAAATAGGGTGATGTTTGTCATTCAAGAAAGCAGGAGACAATTTTGCTTAATCATGGCTTTGTTTAAGTAGCATCAAAGGAAACGTCAACTTGAATATCACCAAACAACTCCAGTTGTTGACAGAGGAGTGAGAGTGATTAGGAACATAAATAAAACTAACTATGAAGAGAAACAGTAAATCAGAAATTGAGTCACTGTCAATGAAAACAAGGGCTGTTGGCAGTAAAGACCAAACCCCCAGAACCCAGCCCAATGAAAACAGCTCAGAATAGGTAAGACTTTTGTGCAGCAGATACTATGAGACAGTTCAGATTTATGGAGAGAACTTGATTTACAATCATAAATGGGTAAGGTTTATAGGCACAATGGAGAACAAAGCAACTGGACAAAACATAGACATCTTTAGTTCAGGTTCCAGGCCATTCAGTCACCCATCCTATAGGAGTATAATTTTTTTATGATTTATGGTATGTTTTTTCTTGTTACTGTGATGGTCTGAGCAAGGAAGATTTGTTAAGATAAAAATCAGGTAACATATTATAATCTAAGGAAAAAAAACAACTGGCTTTTGGACACAAGCCTTTCTAACTTACTATATAACTAATCATAATTCTAGAACTCATGACCCTTCAAGCAAAATGCATCAATACTATTCTTCAAAAGTGACAAAACTCAGAAAAGAGCGGCCTTTGATATATTTGCTATTTCACCCACATTAGAGAAAATCTCAGTTTGTTTCTATCTCACTGCTGATGTCCTTGTTAGCTGTTACTAGTCATTAGTATCTTAGCTCATTCAAATAACTTTGCCATTCAATCGCTTCCTCAGCCTTCACAACAATACTTCATGTGGCTTATTACTGGAATTAATGATCACTTTTAAAGAAAGAATTTGGCAATTACTTGTGACTTTTGAGTTTTGACTAGGCAGCCAGCAAGCAACAAGGCTGAACCCAGACTTTCAGGCAGTTACATATTTATCATTAAATTTCACAGAATACCAGGTTGGAAGGGACCTGAAGGATCATCTAGTCCAACCTTTCTTGTCAAAAGCACAGTCTAGACAAGATGGCTCAGCACCCTATCCAGCAGCACCTTGAAAGTGTCCAATGTGGAATGCACCACTTCCCTGGGAACATTTTTCCAATGGCTGAATGTTGTGAAGAGTTTTCCTCTTGTATCTAATTGGAATCTCCCCAGAAGCCTGATTTATCAAGACTTACATTGGTATGGGAAATCTGCTACTGGTCTTGTGTTCAGACATCTTAGACAACTTTTTAGGCAATATCTGTATCTTGAATTACAATAAACAATAAATACCATAACAGAGAATCCTATATATGTTTGAGGTACATAACAGATAATCATCCTCTTCTTTGCTTCTTCTCCTTGAAAACCAATGATGTCAGGAAAGTCAAAATCTCGATCTAGCCTTACTCTGCTACAATTTCTCACCCACAAACAGGCAGCTTAGGTACACCTAAGGGCACCATTTCACTATCAGAGCTGCTTTATACCTGGCACACTTTCCATTATTCTCTCAGTCTCAAGGCAGGATGTCCTGTGGTTTTAAGGGAAAGACACTTCAAGCTGGCATTTGTGGCTAACAAAAGACTGTCTCTGTGCACAGTATCACAGAAAACTTGTTTTGCTTTTGCCTCACGGAGGTGTTAGCTACAAACTCTGTCAACAGAAACTGCCTGGTTTTTGCTAGCAGCATATCCACGCCCGGGTTTCACTTTGCTGAGGGCTTTGCCACATTGCAGCAGAACGGTAATCGGGCTTGTTTGTGCCGGCGGGGGGAAGGAGGTCTGCCACACCACATGGCACTTGGAGCTGCTGCCACACATAAGCCAGTCACATTCTGTTTGCGAGCTTCCCAGTTAAGCTGTGTTTTACTACAATCACAAATGCAGGGATTTGGGTTTTTTCTTCTGCATCTAGCACAGATTACAGCAGGCACCTTGGAACCAGAACTCAGCCACCATAAAGATGCAGAACCCTTGAGAGAAGTTGCAATGCCATAGGGGCAAAAGCTTGTATTAATGCCCAGAGAGAAGCATGCTTTGGAGCATTCCTTAAGGCAGAAAGCACATGGCCTATGCTCCAAATATCTACTGTGTGAAATGGAAGTAAGGAGGCATCATTCAAAGCTTTTATCATCATTTTGATAAGCTGGTACTTCTAAATTCTTGCAGATACCTTATGAAAACTCCTACCTGCATTCACTGCTTGTAATAATAATATCAACAATAATATTGTTAAGACCTGCTCACCTACTGTAAATGTCATTTTGGTAATTGGCGATAAGAAATCTCATCAACCAATACTTGTGTACTATTTACCACCTATAGGGTAATCCCAGTTTGCAGGGTAAGAAAAATAAACTAGCTCAATATTACTAAAGTCGTCACCAAGATGTGCAGAATGAAGTAGCTGACTGAGATCACATGACAATAATAATTTACAAACATTATCATGTTCATTGGAGTTTCTATTATATCCCACATGCTTTATTTTTCACATGCATGCATCACACACTTGTTATATTAGAAAAATTAAAAACCCAACCCCCAAAAATCTTTCAGGCAGGATGAGTTGTTTCCTGAACAATTTTGCCCCAAACCCACCAAGTGCAGGTTTTTCAACCCAGTTATGCCAAGAGACACGAGTCAGATAAGCCACCACGTTTCCATCCTCATACAGGATGGCTAACACTTAAAACAGAGCATCAGCCCCTTATGAATGGCTTTGTGACTTAGAAAATTTGGGTTCTCCTCTTGACTGATCCCATGGAGTCATGTGTGCTTGTGCTATGGCAGTGCGGCAGCTGTGCCATTTTTCTCACAACAGCACAAACCTGTCATTTTTTTAGCCCCTGATGGCTGCAGAAGGTGTACAGAAGATTCCCCTGCATTCTGTGGCAGAAATAATAAGACCTTTAAAAATGGACAAAAGCTCAGGGAAAAAAAAATTCTATATGTTTCTACGCTGATTAATCAATATTTAATTATTAAGAAGCTCTAAATGGCTATCTTTGGCTGGCATGGGTACAAAACATTATCATCTGTCAATAGAGGCCAGGAAATCAGATCTTAAGCATGTAGCAGGGCACTGCTCTGCAGAGAAAGTGTTTACTCCATTTGCTGCACTTCACCATTTCATTTAATCAAAGGTGTTTATGTCACACTTAATGAGATAAGGGACAGCAGAGGCCTCAATTGCAGGTCTAAGCACTGTCTGATAACTGCAGCAATCTGGGAATAAACACTGCTTTGCAGAAACCATTTTTTAGAGCCCTAATAATCGTAGGCCTTAGTAGAAATTGGTTAATTCGATCATCTATGTTCTGTTCTGGGAGTAAAATGTGTATTACTATGATTAATTCATTAGAGAGTGTTCTTACTGGAGTTAATTTGATACTTTTGAACCAAGGCATCGTATTGCTGAGTGGATATTGTGCGTCTGCAGAATTTATGTACTAAAGCCCCAAAACATTTCTGCATTGTTAAAGGTGTCAGAATTTTTCTGATCCTCTGGATATAATGAGGTTCTCCTCGATTCAGCTCATGGCCAGCACAGCCACTGCTCCCCAGAGCTCAGAGTTAATTCACAGCTGTTCTGTGATTGTGAAGAGATGGGAACACCCAGTGTATTCAAACTGCTCGGCCAAATTTTTTCCAGTTCTTTTTACATCTCCTCAGGCAGTAGATAAGCTTTCTTCTATATTCACCATAACCTGCAAGGCTCGGAGAAATGGTGGCACTGGTCTCCATCTAGTCAGTAGCTACTAAAAGGGATGTGCTCCACAACTGCTTGACTAGCTCAGACAGCTGACACAGTCCAGAAATTTTTGAGCTCTTTTGGGTGCAGCTTTTTAGCAACCGATCTGCTCTGACAGCCTCAGCTGCTACGGAATCCCTCTACAGGCTTTTAGGTACTTGATCTCATACACATATTTTAAATCTTAACAGATTCAGCAAATACTGTTGAAGTGCCCATGTATGAGAAATTAGCAGCTTCTCAGCTGTGAGGATGCCTGTAGATGGTAGGGAATTGTCATACAAACAAGAGGGAGCTTGAAATTACATTTCACTGAAGGAAAGAAAACAAATCTTTTACTGTCCGTCTCAAACAAGATTATGATAACCTTTCCAAAAAGTAGTCTCAGAACCTTATACCATCTTCTTATACCTTCTTATATCTCTAGATAAAAGTTACTAAATATTGATATTAGTTATAATGTAATGGTACTCAAAGACTCTCACTAAACTTTCTTGGACTACGTGCTGTACTAGTACACAGCTAGAAAATTTTTTGCCTAGAATGAACTGATCTGTAGACAGGGCTGCTGGGAAATCAACACACAGATAGAAGGATAAAGCAAACAGTGACTTCTTTCATCATGGCTGTTCTAGCTCTAACTCTCACGTGTTCCATCTAAGCCATAAATCTTTAACCCTATAAAATAGTGAGAAGCAAGGACTATACTGATTTATTTATTAATCCTTAAGTCAAATTAGAATATTCTACATATCTTCCATTCTTGGAATTTGACATGTTCTGAACAAGAGAAAGTTCTCTTTTACAGACAGGAAAACTTTCCACTGCTCTCAAAGTTTATGTGCTTGTTAAGTAGGCTGTAATAATTAAATGCATACACATACTTGAATGATAAATTTTAGTAATAAGTGCACTGGGACTTACCATGACCTTATCAAGTGGGGCTAGCCAGTCATTAATTCAGATAACGTAATTTATTATCATAATCTTTCGCTTATACTATTGTAAGGCATATGATTTATCCTAATTTGCATATGCAGATTGAGATGCAATCATTTCGTTAATTTTAATGCTTTTTCTTAATCCCATCAAGATTAACACTTTGTCTAAAAATTCTGTACAACATACTTGTAACTGTCCATTAATGTGTTATCCTAATATTAATATGGGTGAATTACAGTGAACAAAGTGTGTTAATTTGAATGTGCTAGTTCCAGAAGAAAAACTGCATCAATAGGGCACATACAAAATTACCATTTTTTACATATAGGTACTTGCTTTATTGGGAAGACTGCAGCTCCTGTACACATTGTGAGCATTCCTTCAAGCAAGAATTTGGGGCCCATCTCTGACCCTCTCTACAACCACTACCAGAGATACCATGTGGCTTCTTACACATCACCACCAAATATTTGACTTTCCTGTTTTTCAGTAAGACACGCAGTGGCAGAGTCAACTATTCATTAATACTTCAGAAATGAAGACTCACATAAAGCAGATGTTTGAAATTTTGTTTACTAACTACAGATTAGGAACAGATGCATCACGTTAATTCATGTGTAATGTTCGATGGAATCATCATCTTTATTCTAATATTTACATTGATTCAAACTAATGACATCTCCATTTTATATACACTCAGTGTGTATCTGAGTGTATAAATGCACTTATTTGAATGCAGGGCAAGTAGCTACATTTCATTTACAAAATCAAGAATGAATGTATAGCAAGTAGATTTTTGAAACTGCTGACAGTGAAACTCCAATCATGTTAATTTGCCAAAACTGCTGAACAGACATTAGGTAGGAATTTCAGTCATCAGTGATATCAACAGATACCAGTATAATCAAAGCAAAGGTTAAATTCAATTTACCATTTTATTGGAAAGGAAGTTTGATTTTTAAGCTTATTGGCAGAAGAGAACCTAAAATTAAAAACTTTCAGAAAAATGTCTAGAGATATTTCCTTATCTTATTTTGTTTAATTAAGAAAAATAATAAAGTGTCTGGATGTATTGCTTGTTTTTCTACATTGCCATAGATTAGAATAAGAAGCTGAAATAAAGTGTTTCATTGTACTTTTATATTTTTAACCATATTCAAGGTTTGACCCATTTAAGCATATGCAAGAGGAAATACATCAAGCACTGAAATATATTTAGGTATCCTAATTAGGCAGTGAGGATTTATCAGTGATGAGTAGGTTTTCTTCAAGCAAGTAAATATACATTATGTCCCTAGTTCTACTGGAGATGCTTAAGGTAATAGATGTGGGCCAACATGTTTTATTCATGATTTAAAGCAGGTGTTGTTTTCCAATGGGAAAAAACGTTTGTAAGTTTGAGTAATTACTATATTACTCTAACCTTTTGCTGTTATTAGCCAGCTGGGATAATATTGAGGATTTTAACTTCATTCAGGCCGCCACTGAGTTCAAAGGACGTTCTGCTCTCCTCATTCCTTCCCAGGCTGTTTCTAAAACTTGTCAATGCTTTCTAGCTAGGCTTAATCAGAATTTTAGTCAGCCAGGGGAACAGAGAGTGTGTAGATCACTTTGACATGGATGTTAAGTACCACTGTCTGCAATTCTCACCCAAATGCATTTTTGTTAGGATTTTTCAGTTTTGCTACTTTCATCAGCAGTATTTGTTTTTCATTCCAAGTTAATAAACAAATACTTTTGGGATAATGTTAACTAAGCAACCTACTAATAGTGCATCCACTTCAAAGGCACACTAAGCAGACAGTGTGGTTGTGGGGTTCTGGAGAATGCATAGCAGGGGCAGGTGCATTCTCACCATAATTTTGATACATCTTTACATTATTGTATAGAAGCAAAAGGAATTGAAAGAACTCAGCGTGGTATCACAGAACACCTATACTTTGGAGGTACAGGACTGTGTACAATTTTATCTTGATCTTTATTAAAAATGTCTCTTGATATCTGGAAAGATCTTTCAGCAACAGGGGTATAATTTTAAGTATTTCTTGTTTAATAAGAATATTCTAATGTGAGCACACTGATTTGTCTGTCAGCTTTGGTATGGGAGAATTGAATTTCACATAGATTTTATACCACATAACAGTTATGTGCCACCACCTTGAGTTAGGCTGTGCTTATTTTGTTCTCTTTCATCTTTATTATGAACACCAAGTACTCACAATTATTCATTTACATGTAGTTCAACCCCCTGGACCTGCACCTGGAAATAAGTCTCCTACCAACCCCATCACGTGTGAGGGCAGCGCAGACACTCGAGTCATTCGCTCCTGTTCTAAGCCAATGTCAGCCTGTGC
The DNA here is from genome assembly GCA_013400495.1 of Nicator chloris. Lineage (NCBI taxonomy): Eukaryota > Metazoa > Chordata > Aves > Passeriformes > Pycnonotidae > Nicator > Nicator chloris. The sequence continues at coordinate 48,884 of WAAE01024718.1, forward strand.
TCATTAGCACCAGTTCCACCTCAGCCAGGCCAGAAGAAGGCAGCGCAATGCCTCCTCCTGCTGGGCTCCCACCAGCAGCCGCTCAAGTCATCCCAGCATCCCGCAACTGGAATCCATTCGGTGCTCACACCGGCTCAACTACCAATTTACAGCCGATAATAAGGCTTCGTTTGCATACAAATAGCCCTGAAACCCTTCCCGCTGGACCTAAAAATACAGCATGTAGCACATAAACGGGATTTTAAAAGGTGGAGGAATATTCCTTGATCCAAACACATGCAAAATCCCACTGATTAGCATCTCTCAGCACAAGATACAAAAAAGAAAATTGAGAACACCAGGATATGGATCAAACTCTTCCGTAGTACATGCTGCCATACAGAAAGAGTATGAAAAGAACACATTTTTTACTGTATTGATCTTTGTTATCTACAAGCTTTGATTAAAATTTCAGGTACTAATATCATGCCACATAATTAAGAAGAAAAAACACTACTCAAGTTTAGAGAAGATAAAAACAAAGAAACAAGCCATAAAACTTGTAAGTAGTAGCAGGGAAACCCCTTACAAGGGAAAGAATATTTCCAACCACTGGACTGTTAAAATGTTATTCTAAAAAAGCCCTAAATTTGTTCCATAACATCCAGGGTGTTAAATTTCTCAGCTTTATGTCAGGCTGACTGCAAGGAATCCAGTCTTTTCTTTCATTCCCCCAGTCAGACATGGTTATAAACATTGGGTTTTTTCCTTATGGATCCTCAGAAGCTTACACTATCACCTTGTAGTCTTTATTTTTATGGCCTTACTATAGATTTTCCCACTGTTTCTTTTTTTGCTAAAAAGGAGAGGGGTGGAATCTGATTCTTTCTTCTGGACTCCTATTTTAGCATGAGCTAGTTCATCTGTGTCTCCTCACATATTCCATAGGTAATAATCCAACAGCAAACACTGAGCTTTAGTGTCAGACTCAGACTCTGCCACCAGCAATTAGGAGATGCTTACATCTCCTTTCTAGTTTTCATTATTCAATTTTTTTCTCAATATATTTACAACATAAATTTGCCCCTCAGCGCCCATTCAGTGATCAGAAGGGTGCTGACTGGTGGTACAATAACCAAAACTTCCTGAGAGTACTTTGGTCACAAATGAACTTTAAGTTAGAGATGTAAAAAGAGTGACTCTGAGCTCATTTTCCCATGGTCACTTCTGGAGAGTCTCCATCAAGCCAGCATCTTAAACGAAAAGCAGATTATCCTCCACTGTCGTTGTAGGACATGACAAAAAATGAGAGATTTCAAATATTTCAGAAGGCAAAGAGTATAAAAAAACTTTGTCTCATTCTTACTACCTTTTTATAAGGTGTTCTGATACAGACTTAACATGGTTGGTGAATAGGAACTACACCTCTCTAATTCCATTGGTTAAACCAGAGAAACAGCTAAAATGTTTTGAGAACTAGAAAAGCAAAACACCACCTGGAGAAAGATTGTTTTGAGAAAAGATAGTTGTTTGCCAGGATTTATTTTGAGAAGAAGCTTTCTTAAGAATTTCTCCCTTGGGAGAAAGTTAACAGCTGCTAGCAGGCTAAAATCTCTCAGACCCAGAAATATCAGGCCCATAATCCTCCACAACATTTTCAATTCAAGACTACTGCTTATTTTATTTTCACTCTTTAATGGAGCTCTTTTTCCAAGACTACCTTAGTTATGTATTTTCTCTTCCCAAAGCCGAGGGAACTGGTTTCTTTAAGCCAATACTATTATTCTAGTCTCCTCTGCATGGAAATGCTGGAATAGAATTTTGTGAGTTTCTTGCAGATTATTAATAATCCCAATAAAAATAGCAAATTTTACCAAGCAACTCGGCAGAAGAAACTGTTGCCCAGTGGAACTGGCAGTTAAAACCTGTTCAACCAAGAGGGAGAGATGGTTATTAATAAGGGGATTTTCTTTGAAAATCCCTAAGGAGTGTCTTTGCCCTGACCACGTGCATAATTTTCCATGAGCATACCCTCATCAACATGAGATGGCTCCTCTGTGCCACGACTTGCATAATGTGGTTTGTGGGGGTATGGCCAATAAACAAACCTTCATACCCACAGCCATACAATGCACTTTATAGCATTTTGAGAAATACGTGCACTGGCACTTGCAGATTTAAATGAATATGTGACCCACAAGCAAATCTGAAAAGGGAAAACATGGTGATCACGCATTGGAGATAAGCTATTCTAACAACTGTTTTGTTACAATTGCAGCATCTTCAAACAGATGGAATGATAATGAGTAGTAAGTAAATTTTATATTCAATTCATAGAGCTGAACTTCAGAGATAAGCTGCCAGCAATTTTGAAAATACTTTAAAGACCCTAAAGGTTTGGATATTACTTTAAAAATTCCCCTTTAAAACCAGAAACAAAAGTTTATTTTTTTTCTTTTGATCTGCAAAGATATTAATTTCTCTTTAATTCAAATGGTCTCTTTTCAACTTTGAAGGATATGCTAGTGCATGTATATATACAGAATATATAAAATATATATAAGCTTGTCTGCAGCCTTCAAAAAGAGCTTTAATTTGCTGCTGTTTCAAAAGACTGAGGGGTTGCCTTCAGTACGATGAGAAGAGTGGAGAGTACATTGAGAAAAGTCGCAGGGTTCTGCCAGACTTTGTAGAGAAAAATAAATGGACATGGGATTGTGTTGCTGAAGCCAGTCGTGTTCCCTTCCCCTCAAGCCCCGGCCAGTGCAGTGACCAGGAGGATGCTGTCCACAGTCTGCTACAGGTAAGAGTCAGCTCAAACCTCGGCAGTGACAGGAAGTCTTTCTTGCACTGCTGTGTCAGCTCATCTCTCAGACACCCCTGCTGGCCACGTTTTGGTTCTTATTTCTACTCGAAGTGAGCCTGCGGGCAGAAAGCAAGGGCAGAGCAATGTGCTCAAGTACCACCCCACCCTTGCAGGCAGAGCAGGGCATAAAGGACCTCACCAGCTCCTTTCCCCTCAGGCAGACACTGAGCTCCACTGCCACAGCCCTGCTCTGAACAGGAACAGCGCAGGCTAGAGAGAAGATCGAGCACAGGGAACTAGACTGCACACTTCCTTCTTCACTAAATGAACTCAGGTGTACAACAGGAAGATGACTGGTATTGACTTACTCTTGCCTTTTCCAACTCAAATAAAACAATTTTACTAAGAAGTTATTTCAGGATTGTAAGCTCTGTGTTAGCCTGAATCAAACTCCAGTCACTAAATGCTGTTACATCACTAAATCACTAAATGCTGCCACCATTGGCTTACATCATTGGTAGCTGCAAAAGCACAGGAAGATTAAAGTTCTCTGCAAACTTTGTATTGTGAAGGTCATACATTCAACATTAGTAATTATGGTTCATGGTGGGATGAAATTGCATTATGTCAATATTTCTAACTTCTTTCCTCTCTGCAGCACAAAGATTTACTCATTTATTTCACTGGCCATTAATGACAGGTGTTCTTTCAATTAAAAGAAAAGCCCACAGACCTATATAACCTATGCTGTTCCAGAGACACTGGGTAAATCATTATCTCCTGTACAAGACCATTATCACTGTGTGCCATAACAATCAGAATTAATGAGGTTGTCCTCTTGCCTCCTCTCTTGACTGCCACCAGCAATGTTTTCTGTTTACCAAGTTCCTCTATGCTGATTGTGTGTTGAAATTACAATCCATCCTTTTCCCAGAGAACACTCTCCATATCAGCAGCTGAAAAGTAGAGAAAAAGCATTTCTGTTCTAAAGGCACAAGGAACATCTTGGATATTCCAGGTTTAAATAAGTTTTCTGCCCTGACTTGGGCAAAATCATTAAAAGTTTTGGTATGTCCTCACACATGTTAAGAGCTCAGGATTGTCATGCAAACCAGGAAGGCAGTTTTGCAACCCCCAGAGATGAATCAGGACCTTCACCATCCACTTAAGATCCCAGCTATGTGAGATGTTCCTCCCAGTGTGATGTTTCCTTTCATAGATTCACCTTTCATTAAAACATTCTGAAAGAAGGACAGCCTCACTCTTTCCATGACAACAATAATAGACCACTGGTATTCTTTTCTGAACTTTTACAGAACTGCATACTTACCCCATAAGAATGGGTAGGTGAATCATTTCCTGGATTTTAGTCACATGGTCTTGCACTTTAAGAGCTTCATGTTTGAGCAAGCCCAACATCCCAAAGCAGCACTTGAGACATTATCATGACATCACTGCCTTAAATCACTGCCAGCTGGACCAGGATGAGGCCTCAGAGGGCCCCTTTTGAGCTCCATGAAAGGAATGACTGCAGTTTGCAGTGAAATACCAATAAGCTCAAGAGGCTTTATATTTCACAAGAAAAAAAGTTACGGTTTTAGTAATAAGGTGAACTTTAAAAAATGCCCATGACAGGATGCAATCTGAAATGCAAATACAAAGCCTGTCTTCTCCCAGAGTTTAAAGATCAAGAATGACCTAAAAGTTAACAGTGCTTCCCTGGAAGCTTATTGTTATATTAAAATTAATTTGTTGAGATCTGAGTGTCAGGAATAAGATTTTCAAAAATTAAGCATGGCAGAGGTGACTGAATTTTGTTTTCTAAAGCTGGCTTTTGTCAGACAGAAGATGTTCAACTTGAACAAATCAAGGCAAATTGATGGGCAGCATGTGACAAAAGATGCCAATACACAAATCTTCCCTTTGCCCTCTATGCCCTTCTAAAGCACATCCCAATTTAAGTCAAGACTTTTAACACAACAGCTGGTAGGGGCTTTGTGTTGCAAGGAAACCTAAAATATGTTGTCATCCCACACTGTAAAGTACAAATGTCCACCCCAAAACTCAGGTCTCATCCTCAAGCATCCAAACTAAGGGTTAACAAGGGCAGGACACTATTGGGTTTGGCTATGGCTTTTTGGTTTAAAAAAATTCTCTCCTTTCTGGTCAGATTTGCATGTCTTGACTATGTGCTTGAACAGAGAGCTAATTCAGTATATTGAGGACATATTTTTGACATCTTTTAAACAATACAGCACTAGTTAATTTAGATACTGTGACTATTGTGTGGACAGAAAGAGCATGAGGACTTCTGCAGCTCTCAGTATAATGCCAAATTCTGTTACCAGCAAGTAAATATATGTAATCTTGATAAATTACATAGATGATTCTATCTGTACTACACTGACTTGCATAAACAAGATTTCTAGTTTTCAGTATTATGACAGATAAGTTGCATCATCTAGCGCTAAAAATACTGAATAAATTGAATTAATATCTGAAAGTTCAATTAAAAACCCTGACCAAACAAAAAGCCCCCCACTTACCAAGGATTAAATTTGAGGCTCATGAAAACAAATAGTTTTCATTTACTCAATCTTGAGCCAGAAGTTTAGATGCAGTATAATTTCAAATTTGTTTAAAGGCACATTGATGTGAAGGGAGAGCTTTTTCTTCTGATGCTGTGAGGCTGCCCAGTGAAGGTGTCTGGAATGGGTTTGGCTCAAGAGCTGGGAAGGAATCATCTCTCACAGAGAGACTCGGAGCCACGATGTTTTGAGTTGCACAGAAATCCATGCTCAGAAACATGAGGCTGTCAGGTAGGTGAGAGTTAAGGTCAGTAGGTTAAATAAATGCACAAAGTGACTGTGCTAGAGGGTTTTATAGCCTTTCTGCTCTGCACGAGGGATAAATAAGGTGTGGAATTGTTTCTGAAATTACTTTGGCTCAACAGTCTGTCCATTGCCTCTCCTCTGGGTAATCTTGAAGCTTTGCCAGGATGTTATGTTCTTTGATACAGAACATTTGTCATGATGAATAGCCTTATGTAAAAGTTGTATTTTCCCCTTCTGTCTTTTGATTTGTAATATGAGAGATCTTAACATGGATTTAATGTTAAGAGGTCTGAGCACTTTAAATCTTTGAAATATCCGAACAATTGAGAGCTTCATATTTACAGTGTCAAATGCACCCTTTTAGATTCCCTATATTCATACAAAGCTCTCATGATCTAATTTATAAATACAGTGTAAAAAGAAACAAAGCATTTTTCCTCACAGCAAGGAACATTTTCCCCTCAATAAATAAAAATTACTAAACACAAAACTTCAAACATTTTAATCTTGATTTTCCAGTCCTTTTTCAGTGCTAGTACCTAACACTGGTTGCAATGTACTAAACTTTCAACATTCCCCTCTCTTTTTGCCCATTCTCTTCAGGTTCATGCTTATGCATATCTTTAATACCGAGAATTAGAGTACCTCTCCTTGTTCCTTTTCAGAAGGGATGCAGGTAGGCTGATGAACAGCATGAGATACAACTGCACTGTCATTTACCACTTAGACTGATCAAACCACAATCACGACCAGCAGCCCTTGAGTGATAACTCACAGTACTGCTCTGCGTAAGCAAGGATCACAGGCTGCGGCCAGAACAATCACACTGCTCTGGCAGCCAGGCACAGGGCTCTTGATCTCCCAGCTGCCTTTGTTCCCTCAGACTCCATACAGAAGTCAATTACACATTTACTGATAACGTGGCTTACCCTGCCAGAAGGGTACTTCCATTAATATTACATCTAGTATCCGAATAAATGCAGAATAAAGGCAATTCTCTAGTTAAAGCCCATGATATCTTGATGACCACTTTCTGAAAACAACAGTAAAATCTACCTATAGCAATAACAAGGTACAGAACCACACGACAGTTCTTCAGAGAAAGCCAAAGTGCTTTGAAAAAGATCAATTACTACAAAATTGTAGTGCACTGCTGTCAATCTTCTACCTTCCTTTATAGTGAGAAATGAAATATAAATAGCCTTTGGCAGTGGGTTGGAGAACTCCTCGATTAAGAGGAGAGTTTGCAGTGAAGTCCAAGGCCAATTCTGCTGACTTCTATGAACAGTGCCATGTCCTATACTCCATTTTGCAAGGCAGGGATAAATAATCACGACCCTGCTGCTTTCAGATGCCACTGATACTCCTTCAGTCAGCTCTAATGAGAAATCAACTCTCCATAGCCCAAATTGTTTAGGGTGCCCACAACAAAAGTCTATGAAGAAGCTTTTTGACAGCCATTTAACAAGGGAAGACTACTTTCAGGTAATCAGAAAAGTAGGAAAAGGAAGCGTTTTCCTGTTTCCTTACAATGGCCACAAAGAGCATGCAAAAATAACAGAAGTCTGAAAAATAAGGGAAAGGTCATTGAACCTCTACTGCCTAAGAAGAGATGTCTCATTTCTATTAATATCAACTCAGAGAGGCCCAAGCACGTCAGGCTTCGGCAAATGTCACTGGTGTTATTACCTTGTTGTCGAGTATTATCGGTGTGCTAAAGGTACATGTTCTTCTAGATGGCTTTATGCTGATCTGGCAGAATAAGCCCAATGAAGCATGAATAATGTGTGAATTTATACCATCATGAAAAGTGCTCATAACTACTTCTCTCCCTTGACATCTTCATAAAAAGATATTTCGTTACAGGACATGGAAGATACTTTCCCAACTCAAACTCAGCTGCAAAGCACAATACAGATTTTGTTGAGAGTGGTTTTAAGCATCAGAACTGAAGGTAAATTGTGTGCAACACTGGGATAAAATGCTGTTAACTGGAGTCACCAGTCTGAGAGATGAGAGCCCATCTTCTGGGCTGGGCTATCCACCAGCAAACAGAGCTGTTAGAGCTGCAATTCGGCAGCAGGGCACAGTAGTTTGAGAGAACAGGGCAAGCACCATAAACTGCCACCTCTGTGTTTCCATGTGCTTGAACACAGAGCAAAGACATGTCTAATACTATCCATCCCCAGGTTTTGTACAATTTATACTCCTTGTTCATCTCCACCTGAATGTCTTTTCCCAGTCTTCTTTATAAAGCAATCATGAACTCGTATGTTGAGCAGGACACAAAATAAGCATGGGTGGTTTCTTTAGGGTGCCAAAAACTGCTTGAGACTGACAGAAAGAATTAATTTTGATTTTAATCTCCTTGCCCTCTTCAGAATAACTTCAGAATCTCAGCAATTCTAGAAAGAATATTATACATCAAGCAAGAAGTGCTACTTTTCACAACAGCAATGCACACTAGGAAATAAGTGTAATTTTCTCTTAAACTATCAAAGTAATTTAAAACCCTTAGTGAGTACCTCAACAGACAAGAGCACTCTAGCTTCAAATGGGTTTTAATGGGAGGGTAACCACAAGAATAAAATCAATTAATGAATACTATAAATAGATTAGTGAAAACTCTCAGCTCTTTTTCAAACATCCTCCTACCCCACCACCCATGGAAGTATTTCCAGAATAATATGATAAAACAGCCCACATAAGAAATAAAATACTGCTACCATTTGAAATTCTTTACATTGCATTTTCTGGAAAGTTTATGCAAGTTTATACTTGATGAAAACTGGAGTGTTGTAACTACTCTAACAATACAGTCACATGGAAACAGAGAATATCAACATTTTTGATGTGTTTTGGCTGCATTTGGAATGTCAGAAATAAGGTGCCTTGAAAGTGAAGCTTTTTAGGAAACCTGGTCTATTTGATGACATAAGCCATTTATAAGTTTTGCCAAGCTACATCCTCTAAAAACAGTAGACTTTTGAAAAACTTAGACATAAGGTGTCAGATGCAATAAAACTCAAGTAAATACTAACAGCCACACAAGTGCCTCTTGTATCTTTAGGGGGTGGTAAAAACAGAGATAACTCTTTATGTGTACATTCATAAAGGAGAGAATATAATTTCTGCTTCTCTTTAACATTTAAAGAGTGAAAGAAATGCTAACAGAGATGTAAATTCCACTGCTAATAGATATTGTGATACAAACAATCAGGCTGTGGCTCGCTGTGGAACAATGCAGAATCAATAACCAGTAACTGGGTGTTGAACCCACATGAATGGTGTTCCAAAGCCTTTCCATCATAATAAAGCATGGCAGAAAGATAGATCTGACCTCCTTTTACTGATGTGATTGTAATTACACAGTGTCATCTGAAAAACAACCAAAGGTCTTTCTTGGAGTACTCATAACTAGTGAACCACAGGTGTATTTCCCTTTCACAGCCTCTCAAGTGTGTTGGAGAAATCTGTAACCACACTCAGTATCCCAAGGGTCGCAACATGAGAATGGAATGTGACAAAGGACAAGAGTGGTGTTGAGAGTGTGTATATGGCCAAGAGTATCAGACGTGGGGCTGTTATCTTCTGCTGAGGCCACACAAGGTTCTCATTCATAAGAAGCAGATACAGTGGAATTCAATAGAAAAGCAACCATAACAAAGCTGTACTAAGCAAGAACGAAGCAGGAATTAAACACCTCTTCCTGCATGCTGTTTAGGTAGGGATTTACTTTTCCAGCATCTATGTGACAGTAAAGTAACCATGGAAATAGCTTATGAATGTGTATACATAGAGGTTCGCTGATTGTGCATCATAGTTGTTTCATTGGTAACCTTTAAAAAATGTGAATTAAGTTGTCCAATTAGTCCATGTTTGTTCTTTTAATTGCTTCTGTACTGCTACATCCTCAGTGATGCAATTTATGTCCTCCAATGTCACAGGGGGTCATGCCAGACACGTAAAACCACTGACAGCAGAAGTTCAATAAAGATTTCCACAGCACAGATTTATTCACTATTGCTGTGAAGGGTGGGAGAGCTCATACAGACCTCACTGATCTACACCAGGTCAAGCTAAGATTAGATAAAGTCAGTTACAGAATTAGCTGACTTTTCTCCGTGTCTCTACCAGAGAAACACATTCACACACTGAGAATTTATAGTTCTTATCAGCAAGCTTGAGTAATTAACAATTTATCAGTTTCAGCAATACAATTTTTCCGTAAGACTTATGATGGTGAATTAGAAATCAGTTATCTTCTGAAGAGGGATTTAGGCATTGTCATGATAATTTGAATGCATATAACCTGACAAACTCTTTGTTTCATGGGGTCCCACCCCAACAGAGCAACTCTGTGACCGTACCTCCTCTCCACTGCAATTAAATTGTTTTAAGATAAATCTGCCTCATGTATACACTGGCCATTTATTGCCATTTCACTTTAATTCACCCCAAGGGATTTATTAACAAGAACCTCAGTTATGCTGCCTCAGAGGTCATAACACCATCTTGCCAAGCAGCATGACCCAGGCCCTTCAGGAATCCAGATGCTGACCGATGTGGGGCTCTGAAGAGGGGAGGTCAGATTTGAAATAGCAGATGTGCCCACAGAGAGAACTGAGCTGACCAAACTTTTGGTGGTGTCTAAGTATTAAACTGTTGATCCAAGAGCAAGACACCTAACATCTGATTAGATTTAGAAAAGACAGGACAAGAGTGCACACACCCACTGCTCCAGAGGAAACATTATCACATCATGAAAAGTTTCTAAGATAATAGAGATGAGAGTCTCTCTATTGAGGTGCTCCTCCACTTCCATTTCTTGCAGAAGAGATGTGAATTGTTGTTGTAGGACACAAAA
>WAAE01024719.1:0-29902 GCA_013400495.1 Nicator chloris
TGTATTTATTTGTATACTGATGGGCTCTTTCTAAGAGTCTTTTAATGAAAACTTTAATTTTTCTGAATACTTGTTGATTAATTTAATTTAGCTATTTTAGGAGTTGTGTTTGGGTTCTGCCTAATTGCTGGTCAGAACATTTATCTGCTGAACCTCCTCAGCTGCACTACATCATGCTTCAACCCATTATTTTCAGGAGACTTTCACGCCCCTCATAACTTCAAGGTCCTGTTGCTGAGCTCTCTTTAGTAGGAACCTGCTGTGCCTGATTGGTAAATTCCTTGTTGCCAAAGTGGGTTTAGTTCTGAAACTATTGCTGGAGGCCTTCCTGCATTGCCTAAAGGTTTATGCACAGATTGGGCTTCTGAATTTGGCCTCTGCCCTACAGGTGGGATACTTGACCCCCACGGTCCTGTCTGCAGGGACTGCTGAGTGACCTCTGTACAGGTGTGGATATATGAACTAGAGGAAGGTGCAGAAGCTGGGAAGGTCACATTTGCTGACATGGCACCCACTCCAGCTCCCAGAGAAGGGAGAGTGCTGCAGGGTCTGCATGGCTGCTGCTGCTGCTGTATAGAGCATGTAAGACCCAAGGGCAGCAGGACAAGGAATCGTTGTAGTCAGGGAAAAGGAGACCTTGATAATGCCCTTCCAAAGAAAGGATTAGTAGGATTTGGAGCTGATAGGAGGAGGGAATGACGTGGGAATCAACTGCAGAATTAGTTTTGGCAGTAGAGAAATGAATAGCAGCATCTTGTGAACGTCAGTCAGATATGTAGTGATAAAAAGATTGGTGCAAAAATACCTAGTGTAATTACTCAGGCTGACAGAGTGCACTAGGATAGGACCAGAGGAAACTGTAAACTTGGGAACACTGGTGTGCCAGGCTCACCCTTTCTGTTCTTTTGATACCACTACTGCTTTTTGAAATAACCTCCTTCTGTCAGCATAGCCACTGAAGTGGTTCTGACTGCTGCAATAGCTAATTTCCCATGTGGATTTGCTCTTTTTCCCCTCACCCAATAGTTAAGTGGATTGGAGAGTTTAATTTCTATCCAGTACTTTTCCTCTAAGCTTTTCAGAACTGTTCCTTCTGAGTCCATGAAAACTGCAGGTTCAACATTTGAAGAACAACTTTAAGTACAGCTATGTTATCAAAAAAATCAGTATAGTAGAACTGAGATCCATCTCTTCAGTTTCATTGTCACATTCAGTTCCTTCTTCTTTAATTGGCATAACTGTGCTTGGTGCATTCACAGCATTTCCCCAGATCAACTCATGGTCATCTGGCAATCTGTGGTTTTTTGCTTACAAGTTCATGTACCCACCTTATTGAAAAAATGACTCAAATAAGTTATTTCCCCAATCATACTTTGTTTTGTTTCTGCTTTTGGTATTTGCTAACAATCTGCTAATTTTATTTTGGTTTTTTGTTTTTGTAGCAGTTATGAGGAGTGTTGGTGAGTTTTCTGTTTCTGAGAGTTCTATAGAGGGTTTCTGTTCTCTGGGTTGTTTTATTTTCCTTTTCTTTGGCAAAGATCTGGTGTGTTTTAAGGTGTGCAGGGCTTTTTAATGTCATGCATCATGGCATCCCTAATTGTGCTCTGAGTAATTGTAGCTGCTTTGTAGAACATGATGTGTGAATGAATTTCATTTCATCTGCAATGTTTGTTTGCAATGAACAGCTTCCTGGCTCTCTCTGGTCATAAGAAGCTAAAAAACTGAAAATCAGAACACAAGGATTTTGTATATTTTCCTTTGTTATTTACAATGAAAACTATCTGGAATGAGAAACTGTTCTGCCAGTGATGGAAGATAATTAAGATAATTTTATGTATTTTAAAACCTTAATAGTGACAGATTTGGCCTGGTGTATATTTTTGTAATCCATGTCTTTGTTTAAACATTTTCACGTAATATTTTTCCTCATTTTATGATGTTCAGTGCTATCAAAAGCATACATTACTACATGGTTCAAAAATGCAGAAGTTCTGCTCTAAATTACTCTTATTAAGATTGAACCCCTAGTTCACTGAGAGTTTAAGTCAGTGTTACAGTTTGCTGGTATAATACAATGAGAGCTGTTCATTTGAAAAAGCATTTGCAGGTTGGAAAGTAAGTATATGTGAACTTTACACCATAATTTTTCCCCCAGTCATCCTAGCAAATGTTTGTGATTAAAAAATATAATAATTCTTAATCCAGTCTCAGTATGCTGCATGGCCTTTTCTGCCAACTATGTCTTTATGCATGTTAACCACACTGTCGTGGAAAGAAATTGCTCAGAGGAATTGTCACTAAGATCACCGGTCACTAGAAAGCACAAATCAAGTACAGGGAAAGCCCTAAAAGCTGAGATTGGTTTGCTGTCTGGCATAGCACTACTGGGGAATGGTTGTTTTCTGCCCCACTTGGGTGGGTGACCAGAGCACAAACAAGGAAACTCTTTCGGGACTCACTTCTGAGTTACATCCTTTGAAAACAAATCCCTCATCTTGCTTTGTAATGGAACTCAGGCAGACACTGGCATTAGGCTTCTCCCTTGCCTTAATATCCATTAAGGGACAAGAATTGGAATTGTGACATGATTTTGAAGTGTGCCTCATGCAACCCTCATGTCCTACGTCACAGATACGCTGCAGAAATTAACAGCATTGCTCTAAGGGTAGCAGAGGAGTTCACACTCCTTGGAGGTCGAGGTCTGTGGTGACCATGCCTGGGAAAGAACCTCCTCTCCTTGTAACCTCTCAGCGTGGCTGTCTCCATTTAACAGAGCTGAGATCAATGCAAACAGTAGGTTCTTCTGTGCTGTTACTATGCTGAAGCCATTCATGATGGAAAAAAAAAATCAAATTAAGATAATGCACAATTGCTGTCCCCTCATGCTTGATGCCATGTCGTGAATGGGCATCACACTTGGCACAGCTGGAGATGATGTAAAGGCATGGTCTTTGAGTACCTTTCCTACTGGGAAGGAATAACCCAGCATTTTGCTTGACAAAGGGAGTGGTGGTCAGTTGGTTCCAAATAATTAACTAAGAGCACAGCTTCAGCTTTGAGTAATTTTCTAAGTTAAAAGACAGCTTTTTTGTGAATGACTCTTTCAGGTGGGTTCAAATTACACTTTGGAAGTGCTATTTGTTCTCCAGCAGTTGTAGAGCATCTGTCTTGGATTGGATAAGCAACTTCTGTAGGCATCTAAACTTAAAAGGGCATTAACTGTTCCCCACTGTCAAATAAGCAATCTTAGTGTAGCTGCATTTTCCCCATATAAAGATGTGTTTGTCCCTAGTTTAGTGTATTAAGTGTGTGCTAACAGAAACTACATAAAGAACAGTGTCCTTGGATTAACCTGAAGATGCATGTTGATTTTTTACATATCATAAAATTACTTTTGCTGGTGTGACTTGATTTTGGTCTGCAATAGAAGAAATTATATGCTAGCAGAAGACTTCTTGGATAATACCACAGTGTTTGCATTATGGATTTGGGTGGCACATCTGTGGTAGAAGGAGCACAAATTTTCTTTTCATGATGTTATTAGATATCTGATAAAACATATTTGTAAACAAGGCCTCAGTGAAGTATCTGTGTTGTAAGGAGAGGGAGAATGGAGCAAGATGTCTCTGCAAACAGTGGTTCTGTATCTGATGGCAAAATCTGTCACCCACATCCTCCTCAGCAAAGCTGTCCCTCTGGTATACAAACTCTGCCCACAGCCCCTTGGTATTAGGGATTAATAAATCTGCATCTGAATGCTTTTAGCAAAGGCAGAGAAGTCTCTAGGATCATGTTCCTGCTGTGCAATTGCCCACTGGACTTTCACTGTTGATCACTAGTTTAGGTAAATTTTTGTTGTCTGCCATTAATTCCCCAGCATGCCACTGTAATGTCTGTACCTCTAGATCAATTCCCCCCCTAAAATCAGTCTTTCTCTTACAGCACTTCAACAGGTTCCCAGTCTATAATCTACATCCCACAGGACATCGTTAGAGCAAAGGAAATTATTGCCCAAATCAACACCCTGAAAACGCAAGTCAGTTACTATGCAGAAAGGCTCTCAAGAGCTGCCAAGGATAGATCAGCTAACGGCCTTGAAAGAACACTTGCCATCCTAGCAGATAAGGTAGGAGAATAATTCATTTCCCTGCTGAAGCACAGTGTATTGTTTGTTGTGTCTGTTCATCTGTTTCACCTTTTTCAGTGGTGTGTTGTAACATGCACAGACCTAAAAAAAAATTATATCAGCCTTTAAAGTTCCTGGTTTTATTTACGTTGTCTCCTACTTTCGACACTCTTGCTTCACCTCCTCTTGAACGTGCAGTGGAGAGCAATGTCCTCTGATTCCCTCTATTCATTCATCACATTGCAGTAATGTGCATTCTTCACTTTCTTTTATATCCTTTTCTCCATAACCACCTGGCATTTTTTAATGTTCTGAGTCATCTGTAAAGCAACAGCAACTGTGTGAAAGTTAATGAAACAATTCTGTATTTTTCCACTGGTGAAATAAGGAATAATGGTGACACAGCCTTTGCTTGAATTATAGTGATGTAAACCAGTTATTTCTTCATGTGTGCTAACAAAAACCAGACTGGACCCATAGCTGAACACAATCTTACAGGGAGAAAAAACCCAAATACAGTTTTACTGAACTCTTCTGTCCTTGAAGCAGATCTGAAGGTTCTAAACAGCAGTAGTGGCCAATCAGCTTGCCATAAATTGTCCCAGTGGAAGGGATATGCATACAACTTTGTATAATGGGACCTCATGTAAATGTATTATTTATTATAATACTCATTCTAAATTAGTACAGTGTATAACTGATCCATGGGATTTTGTACAACTGGCTAATGTGTATATATAACATATTAATGTTTTGTTTGGTTTTTTTTAGTAGACACACAGGCCACATAGTTTTCATATTCATATGGCTTACAGAAATCCTTTCATACAACACAGCTAAATAAGACAGGGAACAGATTGCATTGGTTAGTGGATTATATCTTCAGCCTTCCTCTTAAGTCTTGTTATGATTTTGAGCAGGATGATTGGGGTGAATCCTGATCCTTCTGGTGTGGCAACTGCTGTATGGGGAATAAAAATCATTTAATATAGAATATAGTGAGTTGAAAGGGACTAATCAGGATCATCCTGGTCCTGCACTCCCAGACTCACACCATGAGCATTGTCCAAACACTTCTTGAACTCTATCAGGCTTGGTGCTGTCATCACTTCCCTGGGGAGCTTGTTCCAGTGCTCAAACACTGCACGTATGTCTGCACCTTGCTCTAAGCTGAAGGGCAAATAAAGATAAATCACACATTCCTTAGTGACATTTCCAACAATTGCAAGTCTAATATAGTAGTACAGATTTTGGAAATATATAATTTGTATTTTGGGATCCTATACTATTTTTAGGTCATTCTGTAAAGGAATTCAAAAGGCACCTTAAAGCAATAGTTTCTTTTACAGAATACTACTACATTTTTTCTTTCTTAAAAAAATACAGTATAGGTTGTGTATGGAATCATGAAGAGTTTTCAAAATGTTGGTTTTTATTGCTTTTTAGACCCGGCAACTTGTCACAGTCTGTGACTGCAAGCTGTTGGCAAATTCAATACATGGACTGAATGCTGCAAGGCCAGACTATATAGCTTCAAAAGCATCTCCAACCTCTGGAGAAGGGGAACAGGTGATGCTAAGGAATGATCAAGATACACTTGTGGCCAGATGGACAGGAAGAAACAGCCGATCTTCTCTGCAGGTGGACTGGCATGAAGAAGAATGGGTATGTTTGCACAGTGGAGTGATGAATCCTTTGTTCTTTTTACTTTCTTTTTTAATAAGCTCTGTAGCTGATCACCAGATATGAGTATGTAGGAGGTATTGGTCAGCTAGCAAAGATGTTGTCTCTATCCTGCAGGCAGTTACTCCTTGGCATGGGAATACAAGCAGACTTTAATAAATATTTCCGGGTCTCCTAAATAGTGGAAATGTTACAGCAGGTGCATAAAATGTTTAAGGTGAGGTCCAAGGGAAAGTAAATAGCTTTTAAAGTGATAAACTGCCCATACTACAATGGGCTTTTGCATTCTCCCAAATAAAGTGAGTTTTGTGGGTGCTAGCTATGCAATTAACCTTCCTCTTACAAAAATTCTCCTGTAACCAGTTAGAACTTGCAGTCGATCACTGTTTTGATTATCAACAGCCTTTTAAAACTGTTTGCACAAAGTATTTATTAAATGGTTTTTCCCTACCACTCAGCCAATCAAAATGAGAATTGAACTGTGTCAATTAGTCATTGTGTTAAATAAACAGAAGTTGACTAAATCTCACAAGTAGTCAAGATTAATTAAAGCAATTATTAATATTGTGAAGTACCAATTTTTAAAAGCAATTCAATTCATTTTGGAAATGGATCCTTGCTAGTTGTAATTATTTTGGCATACTTTGACTTACAGTCCAAGTCACAGTAATAAGATACAAATAAAGCTAATTCAGTATTTAGACACTACTATAATACAGTAATTTTATCTGTTTTTCATGGAGTTACAGAGAACAAAAATGTTTGATTGTATACAATTGTTATGTCAAACATGAATTTCAGGAGTAAACAATAGTGCCAGCTAGAAATCGGAAGAATAGTGGAGGAAGAGGAACTTAAAATTGTTTGGCAAACTTACACAGAAAATAGCTTTGCAATTTACCACACAAATCATGTCACTACTTAACTGTTGACATCCTGGTATACGTTACTTATATATCCATAACTCGTGTGTGTACACATGCAACCACAATAGCCCAGAGGAAACTTTGCAGAGGAATTGTGACTGGAATCACAGGAGGACATATATCGCCAAGGGATCTGTTACCCAGTGTCTCTATTGGGTTTAAACTGAGAAGGAAATGTTTTCTTTTAAGGAGAAAGTTTGGTTGAATGTTGACAAAAGTCTGGAGTGTATCATACAGAGAGTGGACAAACTTCTCCAGAAGGAGCGCCTGCAAAGTGACAGCTGTGAGGACGTGTTCCAGTGTGACGTCAGCAGTACTAGTAAGAAAGGTAATCGGGACAGTCGTGCCTACTGGATAAATCCAGAAGATTTAAATGAGACCTCATCATCCTCACCACCTTCATCATCCTCACCACCTTCATCATCCTCACCACCATCTTCATCCACACCATCCTGTGCATGCCATTCTCTCCAGACAAGTGCGTATGCCAGACGCCGCTTCTCACTGCTGCTCTCTTCCTGTGTGCTGGCATCATTCCTAAGCCTCCCTTTCAGCCCTCCATGTGTTTTTAGCTCAGTGGTGGTGTTAAGCAGTGATGTCAGGCAGAAAGAGCTGCTGGTGTACTGGGAGCTGCTAAGCCCATTACTTATTTTGAAATCCTGGTCCCACTGAAATCATTGCCAAGTCCATTGATGGCAGTGGCACTTGGTTTTCACTTTGTGTGAAAGTTTTAAGCTGGTAAACAGTTGTATGGGTTATCACATGACAGACACCACCTCTGGTAGCTTTCCTGTCGGCTTCAGCTTCTTTGCAGCAATCAAAGCTTATTACAGGCAAATAAAACATGAGAGATGTGCAGGCACTCCTGAAAAACTGACAGTCCCAGCTGGACTGCTAAAGCATGAGAGGGGATCCCAAGCAGTCCCACTAGAATGAACTGAATGTAGATGAACCTAACAGAGTTCAAAGCAAATTTTAACCCAAATTGTGGTGCTGAGGCACTCAGTTATTTAGATTTCTTGTAGCTGGAATGTAGGAATTGGCAGTACAAGCTCTTAGTTGAATAATCCATTCAAAATTTAAGCTCACATGGGTGCTGTATTGAACCCAGTGTAAAGTTGTGAGCATGTGGATGAAATATATCCTTTTCGGTTTAGATTGACAGTTTGGCAGCTGTGCATTAAATGTCAGATTTTTTTAATTTACTTATGTACTTATTTGACTTATTCTCACATTCTTTACATGTGGTCACTCTGATTTGGCCACTTAATAGTGCAGGTGGGCGAAGTGAAGCTCTAAAAAGACTGATCTGTGTTCTCATTTCCTTTGTCCTGTTCTGTCTTATCATTGATGGCCCTTTGTCCCTTTTGTGTGTCTGTGACTTCATGTCCATCACATTGTTAGTGTTGCAGTGGAAGGCAGTGCCTTAAGAAAAAAAAGGCAAAAAGGAAATGAAAATAAATATTAATGTATTTTTGTGTAGCTTTGCATGTTATCTGTAGTTTATTCAGTATCTTAGACAACCCTGTTTTTCTAGATTGGACTGACATTTTTGTGTATTATTAAAAAATACGAGACTAGGTTCTTGTTTCCTTAATCTTTGACTAAATTTCTTCTACCCATTTGATATCTATAAATGTTTTTGTTTGCTAGCTAGTTATACATGAAGTTTTATATATTTTACATGTAAGTTTAATCAGTAACCTTCAATGCACATTCACATAAATGATTAAATATTGTGGATTTTTAATATTAAAAATTCATAGGAAAAATCTGTGATGAGTGATATCAGAAGCTTTTCCCAAGAAAATTTGATGTTGAAAACACCTTAGAACAACATTTTTCTACCATATTCAATCTTTTCCTTCTACTCTGGATCTTGACACTTACACCAGATAAAAGTGGAATTGTCTGCATAGACCTACCAAAGATTTTGTTAGTGTGAAGAATTTCTGTAACTTTTCCCTGCTGTCCTTCCAAAATAGGAAAAAAAAATCTCTCTATTTAACCGACAGAACCTGGGGCAGAATTGAAGGACAAAAAGGTCTTTTCTCTAAGTTTGGAATCACAACTTCTTTGTTGTTATGTATTCAAAGAACTGATGTTTTTCTTGTTAGTAATTCTGCGTTTTGAATAAAGGAGCAGAGAATAGACAGAAATTATTTTGAAAGCAATGTAAAAACCAGCCAAGCAAGATAGTTCCTAAGAAGGACAGTACAATTTTATTGAAGGGCTTCAGAGGATCTCTCTAGAAATGAATGTTTGTGAAAGAAAATACAGCCTGAAATAGTAGAAGGGAAACTTAAAAAAAATATTTTCAAAGGTTACTTAGGTTATTGGCTTAGATATTCATTACTAAAATCGCATGGGGACATACAGTTTCTTTAGTGAACATGATGAATTTTAATTTACTGAGAGGCTTTTTCTGATTATCTAGCTGAGATGATTGTCCTATGCACACTGTTGAATTTTGTATTTTCTGTTATGTTCAGATTTATAATTCATTGACTAGTGAATCCAGATATAAACAACAGAAGCTTAAATCCTATTAGCTTAGTAAACTAACTTTGATTAATGCAGGACTTGCCATAAGAGAGCATATGTTATTTTTTTACTGTTAGCATTGACCTGTAGTATATTTTCATCTGACAGCTTGATCCGCCCACTGAAGTGAGTATGGGATACTCACAGACTTCACTGGTGGGGTTTCAGCCCTTAATACACGTTCTAATGTTTCTGTTAATCATCTCAGAAATTGTATAACGGAATTTTCACTAAGAGAGCAAAGTACTGGGTTTTTACTTCTCTTGCATTGTGGGTGCCTTAATGTCGTTTTCTGTTAAGTGCATTGAACTTAATGCTGGTCTTTTGCTCTTCTGTTTAGCAGCCTTACTGCCAGCTTAATCTATAGAAGCAGTAAACCAGTGGTTCTCAAACTGTGCCCTGTGGATCACTGGGGATTGACAGTGCACTTGCTGGTAATCCACAGTGAGCCTCTGAGCTAGCAGGTACTGGCTTTCCTCCAAGTCCCCATCCAGATGTTCCTCTGGTCAGAACAATGGAGTGGAGGACACAGCCCATGCCCTCGATGCCTGTGGGCAGCAAAGTATTTCTGCTGAGCTCCTCTTCCCTCTGCAAAAATGTTTGAGAACCCCGGCACTGAGCATTTGAGTTGCTTGTATTTAGACTGTGTTGCTGCTCCTTAATCATGCATGTTGCCCCTCCATTTCTGTGCAGATTGCAGCCCTCCTCCGGAAGAATCTGCCCCAGGTATGTGCATTCATGGCTTCTGCTTCTTCTGAAAACTGCAGGGGTTTGTTCATAGTTAACTGAGCAAGTGCCTTGCTTTAAGATGGACCATTTTGAAATGGCAATGCTTTACAACACCACGTGAGTTACCTAAGCTGTTGAGAAGTTTTTATTTCCTAAGAGTGCAGGGGGTATCTGGTCATTTCGCACGTCCAGATACGGGAGAGCGCTTGTCCAGGGCCTCTTGGGTTTACCAGTTGATGTGTTTTAGCAAACTGATGTAGGTGACAGTGGTTTGAGGCCTGTTCCAAATGTCATTAAAATCTGTGGGAGTCTAACGTTTCAGACATGCCCTTTCACACGGGCTGTTGAGCTGGTCTTTCTGAATGAGAACTCAAGCAGAGCATGGAGGAGTCAACAAGGCTGATGGAAAATCTGTGTTGTGGGTGCACACCAAGTAATATTGGGGATTGCAATTGTCATGTTTCATGATACAGAATTTAGGAGTCTCATCCCAGTGTTAACCATCTTTCTTCTGTCCTTGTCCCTCTGCACTTAATATGAAAAGACTAAAATATATTTCCAAGGCCTTGGAGGACAGCTGTTTTAATAATATTTTTATTGCTCTGGAGAGGAGAGACCCTTAGGGCAAAAAAAGCAAGAACTTTTCCCACCCGACATTACATCCTACAGGTTTTATGTATTTGGTTCTCTTAATAAGACATTCCTTTTTAATGAAATAGTCAGTAGTATATAGTCAGCAAAAGTTCACTATGTGAACTCATCGGCCTTCCCAACACCCCTACCTTGTTCCAACCTAATTTGAGACTGGGAGTGCAATTCATTTTATTCCTGTTTACTGTTAATAACAACTGCCATTGACTAAAAAATAACACAGGTGACACCGCTGTGAAGTAGGTAGCAAAAATCATTTAGAACTTTTCAGACTGCCAAGGGTTTGTGTTTTCATGGTCAGAATTTTAAATCAAGAGAGTACACACACAGAGGATTTTTGCTCACTACCCCAGATGAGTCCCTGCATGGAATGTGAATGTTGGGAGAAAAAACCCCATCTAATAATTGCATTATCTTCAGCAGGGTGCTTTGTGATTACTAAAAATAAACATAACTTTCAAATTAAGTGCTGTCAGACACACTACAGTTTTAAATCCTCACTGAGTTAGTGACTATATACATGTATGTACATAGAGTCAAGGAAATGATGATGTGCTGGAAGATATTTTCAGTTCTTGTTATTCTCATTTGCTTACAGAAAAGCTCTTAAATGTAGCAAGAGAAACACTGTTAGTATCTGTATTTTGCTTTCTCCATCTTCACAAGGCCATGTTATGGCATCTGACTAATTTTAAGATAAAATATTAAATAGAATTTAAAAGACAAGCTGTGATTCCTTGCCTGTTCTTTTGATGTTTCCTGCTTTTTTTAAGGCAATGAAACAGAGTCAAACAACTTCCCCTTTATGTAGTTTGTTAGGTATCTACCACAAAGAACAAAAGCCAAAAGGATAGTTCCATTAATCTTGCCAGATATGTTTCTGTTAGCGGACTTCCAGAGTTCCCCTCTTTGGCTGCTTATCAAAGGAACATTTATTACTGACTCTTAGTTCTGCCTTTGAGTCAAAATCCCAAACAATTTCCTTTCAGGGGCTTTAAGTGTTTCATTCATGCAGATTCTGGTCTGTACGTTGCCGTGTTCCTACAGCCAACTGTGTGCTGTTTGTGAGCTCTGGTGCTTTTAAAAAATATATTGTCCTGCTCTTTAAAAAGAGTAAGACTTGGACAACTCCGTTTCACTTCTGTGCTTCCCGTGCAGGACCTTGAACAGAATCCCTCTGGGTCATCTCTTGTGTATTTCAGCGGAAGAAAAGCTCCAAAGTACTCCCAACAATCTGTACGACTCCCATCTAAATCACTATGTTTAGTATTTCTTGTTATCTAGCTTAAAGCCTTTAAAACTGCTCAGGAGACACTTAAAAGAGTACCTACATTAATTTCTCACCTCACACCTTATTATTCTTAGCTGCAAATAGGAGATGAGCATCATCTCACCTCACTGAGGTGCAATAAGGATCAATAAGCTGGTGAGGCGCTTGAAGGACACACCTGTGAGCCTAGAGATTCAAAAGGCAGGATATGTGGGAGGAATCTCATTGACAGAAATGGCTAAGCAGATTATATAGCAGGTCCCTATTTCTGTAATGTCCTGGACTCCTTATTGTCTGTCCTTGTATGTGCAGTGAAAGAGATTGTTTGAACATGAGCATGCAGTTATATACAGCTCTGTATATAGTTATACATGTTTCTGTTATGACTTCCAAATCAGCTGTTGTACTGCCTGTTGTGTGGGCACAAATTCTGGTAACTTTTACACGATCTGGAAAGTCATAACAGCTTTACAGAGTAAAATTCTCTATATTTTCCTCTTGCAATAACCACACTGTAAGGCTACTTAATTATTACAAAGCAGGGAATAACCATCCAGCCAAAATAAAATGAGTTCTAAATGTGAATTATCGACAACTTTGACTTGCAACAGGAAGTTTCTTCTTAATGTGTGTTTGTTTCAAATAAAGTGCTCCCACTGCTGCTAATTTTTTTTCTTTTCTTTTAACCAGGTGAATGGAGTGAAGCTCTTTATCCCTTGCTGACCACACTCACTGACTGCGTGGCCATGATGAGCGACAAGGCAAAGAAAGCCATGGTCTTTTTATTAATGCAGGACAGTGCCCCGACCATAGGGCTCTGCCTGAGCCTTCAGTATCGCAGGGATGTTGTCTTCTGCCAGACTGTAAGCAAGCAAATATGCATGATTTGATTTCACTTCCACATTTGGTGGGGTTTCTATGAAATATGAAAGATTACTCTTTCTAGAATTTTTCAGATCTCTTCCCAGATTTGACACTGATTTCCCCTCACAAGCTGTGCTATCCTGTCCTTACTGGTTACTTACATGCATTTGACAATACATAAATTAGGTCTCCTCTTGGACATACATTCATTCACTATTGAAAACAGAAATTATTCCAGAACTAGTAAAAATATACTGCTATGTTCAGAAACAGCCTTTGCCTTCCAATGCCACCAAGCCAAAGCAGAAGTAAGATGTGAAAGAGGGGGACAAAAAGGTCTGTGAGTAGCACGTGTACTCCCTCAATTACCTTTTGTTGTCTTCTGCATTGAGAAACCCAGAAGGACATATGGTAGCTAAGGGCAGAAATCCAGCTATGGGAAGAAAAAATAGTTCTGAGGTTTTTTCCCAGAAGTTCTGTTCCTGGACCTGCTGGCATCTCTTGTGTCAGACACTGACTAGCAGGTGTCTGCACCAAAAAAATTTCTACTGCCCACAGAAAAAAATTTATTCTTCCCACTACACTTCTGTAGTGTGTCTGCTTTCCTGTGAAATCACTGTCTTGTTCATTTATTTCAAACAGTTTATTTCTTGGACATCCATTGGTAGGGCTTTTGTCCCATAATGTAATATCAAAAATGTAAAACAAGTGACAGGATGAGAGGAAATGTCCTCAAGCTGTGCCAGGGGAGATTTAGATTAGATATTAGGAAAAATGTCTTAATGGAAGGGGTTGTTAGGACCTGGAGTGGGCTGCCCAGGAAAGTGGTGGAGTAACTATCCCTGAAGTGTTCAAAAAATGGGTGGATATGGCAGGTGAGGACACGTTTTAGAGATGTATGTGGTGGTGGTGCTGGGTTGGACTTGGTGATCTTGGAGGTGTGATCTTGATTCTTTGATTCTGTGATCTCACAGAGATAAAATCAGGGAATTTTCCTATATAGAACCTACCTCATAATGCAGATAATTTTTAGACTCAATCCTTTGAATATGTTTATCCTTCATGATCAGAACTTTATTCTCTTCTGTTTAATTCTATAACAAAGTTATACACCTGTGTACATAGTATATGGCCATTGCCTGGGAAATTCCTTTGTTGATAGTGAATCAAGACTAGTATTAATCTCAGATAATAGTACTGACCTTAGTACTAGATCTTCAGGATCTTGTTCTGAATATCTTGTAACTCCAGAGTTTAAATCTGCATAATGCAAACATACTGCATTTTTAAGCTTTCTCAAATGTCATTTTTGAAAAACAGTAATTTATTCATACTATCAAAATTCTTGGCCTGGAACTAGCTGTGTTGCTGTTCTGTCTAAAACTGAAACAATTCTCTAAGGAGCAACTTCTGTAATTCATAAGTTGTAGACCCTATCACAAGGGATCGTGTTCAGAAAACAAAAAGATGTGAGACCTTCACCAGCCCCATTTTGAGACAGCTTGTGAGATGAAGGCAGCATGCCCTGAATCTGATTTTAGGAATGTGTTGGGTTTTCATTGGTTGGTCGTCTTCAGCTGCAAGGAAAAGATGTTTAAGGGAAAAGAGCATCTGTTTGACAGATTTTATTGCACCTCTTATACGTGCTATCATTTTTGTGTGGGGCTGAAGAACCTTTTTTATTTTGAATCATTTCATTCTTGTGTGTTTCCTCTCTCACAGCTGACAGCTCTCATTTGTGGTTTCATTATCAAGCTGAGGAACTGCCTGCATGATGATGGATTTCTAAGACAACTCTACACCATTGGCTTGCTGGCACAGTTTGAGAGCCTGCTGAGCACTTATGGTAAAGGCATGGGGCCAGGGGGTGGGATTGGCTGTTGAGTCAGCAAATTCTGTATTAAATTGGCTCCAGCAGGATCTGAGTGTTTGGGACAATCTGCAGCTCAG
The DNA here is from genome assembly GCA_013400495.1 of Nicator chloris. Lineage (NCBI taxonomy): Eukaryota > Metazoa > Chordata > Aves > Passeriformes > Pycnonotidae > Nicator > Nicator chloris. The sequence goes on from WAAE01024719.1 coordinate 14,744, forward strand.
CTACGAAATTATTTTGAAAACTAAACTACAAAACTAGGTTATAGCTGAAGTATTTAATTATCTAACAACTCTGAATTTCTTTGCACTTACTTGAGTTGCTTCTAAAAGATAAACTTTGAAATGTACTTCTTTTATAATAGAATATCCAAGATTTAAGACTAAAACATATCAGAGTGGTCTTTGGGGTTTTTTCAGAAAATAATTGGATGAACGTTCTGATAAGCTGGGAGAAACTGTGCCCAAAATACACTTTTTGAATTTTCTTGAAACTCCTACAGTCTTGCAGCACAATATGAGACTGAAGAGAGAATATAAAAAATGAAAGTACTTCACTCAGAAGTGTTTTACTCATGTGTCTCAAAAGCTGCCTGGATGCTGGTTAGGGAATGCTTTACCAGACAAATCCAGAATACCTTGTAGCTACTCCCGTGCAAAGGACATAATGGCTTGGACAATGCTGAGAAGTACTTACTAGCATCATCTAATTTGGAAAATCAGCATATAAACTACTTAAAGAACAGTACTCTGGACTGTTCTAGATAACTTGTGTTTTCTAAACTTGCTGAACTCAAAAAATCAGCCATGACATTGTCTGTAGATCAAGGGGGAGGCCTGGGCTGCAGCACCCCTTCATCTGTGGAACTTCTTCATGGAATGATGGCCTGCTGTTGTCATCAAATTGACAAAGGGAAGTTGTGCATAGCAAGTCATTACAATTCACTTTTTCCTCTTGGATTTAGGTGAGGAGCTGGCAATGCTGGAGGACATGAGTTTGGGAATCATGGACTTGAGGAATGTAACCTTTAAAGTAACTCAGGCTACATCAAATACATCTACTGACATGCTGCCAGTCATCACTGGAAATCGGTAAAAAATAGTAAATAGACTTTATTCTTGATGAGTGGGAACATGCCAAAATTTGGCTTTTTCTACCCAAGTTGCAGAAGAACTGCAATATTAATGAGAAGAGCAAAATCAGCTATTGTCAGGAAATTGGTAGATCTGATTTGAATATTCGTGAGGATATAAATGCAACATTGCAGGTTGCTGCAGGCTTGGTTTTGAACTAGAATAGATTTTCTGACTAGAAGCCAGTTGTGACAATTCCTTAGAGTCATTTTTGACTGATGTTTGCTTTTTAACGGTTGTATTATGCTCTAGGTGTTCTCCCTCTTTAGATAAATAACACATTCTTGGAACGTAACTTCTTGACCCCTATGTCTAACAGCTGTTTATTCCTTTTCAGTGATGGATTTAACGTGAGGATCCCTCTGCCAAGCGCCTTGTTTGATTTGTTGCCACGCGAGATTCAGAGTGGAATGTTACTGAGGGTTCAGCCTGTTCTTTTCAACGTGGGGATCAATGAGCAGCAAACCCTAGCAGAGAAGTAGGTATCCAGTCAGCCAAGCTCAGCCTTCCTGGCAGTTCAGCAATGGAACTACGTTGGTGTGGAACTGCACTCTTGCATAACTAACAGCGATTCCATTTCTCCGATACACGAACGTAGGAACGCTGTTCTAAATGAATCTGCCAAATGCCAAACAAAAGGAGGTCCTTCTTTATGTGTCACGTAGCTGTGAAGCTCCTTACCTCGTGGGTTTCAGGCTAGTACAGGTTTATGTGGTTCAGATGTGAATTTACAGTAGGAGATCTATCAAGGGCTATTTAGCACACAGGTGCTCCTTGTGACTTGAGACCTCTGTGAGTGACAGATCACTAGAGGCTGAGATCATTCTGGGTGTTGCTGTGTATTTGCTGTCTTGGTTTTGCACTCTCCCCTGAGACTCCCTCTCCTGGTCACTCTCAAAATTCAGGCTAATGGGCAAGGTGCAGCTCTGTTTTAACATACCCTTGCAGTATTATGTAACGCAACACTGCTGTTGTAAAGCTGAAAAATATATTTAGGTAATTGTATTTGCTAGGGAAACTGTTCCGTTCTGGAAGAGCTAGCAGATTCCCTCTGTTATGGCCTGTATAGAGTGCATTGACAGCACTGCTCCAACAGAGCACTCCAGTGAAGCCAGGGACATGCATGTTGTGACAGCAGCCTCCGTACCGGGCTGGAGCGTGCACTGTGGTGGTGGACAATGAGAAAAAGTCTAACAAAAGCATTCCAGCAATTACTGTTGTCCTCTGTTGCCTACAAAGGAAGCCCAAGATGACTAACACAGTTATAGATGTCAGCACTCTGTGTGTACATCTGTGTATGCAGATATATTTAGATGAGATGAATCGGGGCATTGTTGACAATATTTATGACATTCATGGTTTATTACTCCTAGATCCCCATTTTTCATTTACATTCCTGAAGTCAACATTCTCAATCCTATCTACTGATGTTGTGGTTGTTAGTTTATGAACTAAAGCAGTAAATCCGTTATTAAATGGATTATGGATTAAACATTATTAAAAGTTTAAATTTAGGTAAAACCATTTGTCAGGTAGGAATTTAATATTGAGAGACATGAAAGCCAAAGAATTTTAAATACTATTTTCTGTAAGATTTCTCTTATACCTTCCTTCCCTTTTTTCCCCCTCATACTCATATTTTCTTTCTCTGTAATGAATCATTACAACAGTTCTCTGTTATGCTTCACCTGGAATTTGGATGGTTAGGAAAATCCTGGGATGAATCTTTAAACTGGTTTTTGGTAGACATATTGCCAAGTGCAGCTGCTTCAAAGAAAAAGAGAAACATTTTATCTTGGGCTTACTTGTTCCTTTCTTCTCCTATTAAAGGTTTGGAGACACTTCACTGCAAGAAATAATTAACATGGAAAGCTTAGTGCGGTTGAATTCATATTTTGAGCAGTTCAAGGAAGTTTTGCCTGATGATTGTAAGTATTTTGTAATTCATGACAAATTTGCTTGAACAGCACAATTCAGGCTGATTTTTTTCACTTGTTTGCTCTACGTTGGTTTTTTAAATGTCAATATATACCAGCACTAGTAACCTCCAAGAAAGGATACAACTCTGTTTTAATGCTTTAGTACTAAGTAGAGTGGATTCAAGAGGTTTACAGGTCAGACTGATTAACTTTTCTTTTAAGGGTTACTTTTACTTCTCTTTCTAAGTGGCACTATGTACTGTATAATCATCCAGTAAGGCAGTGAGATTGTTTGTAAGGTAAGGGTGTAAAAGTGACAGGTTCTAGCAGCATCACTTTTATATGCAGTTTTTGGTGATGCTCCCTGCACTTGTGACAAAACCTGCACAGAGAGCAACTGCCAGTTTTTAGGAACTCAGTCACTTCCCTGTGTTTTCCCTTTGATACTTCCCTTTAATTGTTGCATCTTCAGCCAATAACAGAGAACCTGGAAGAGAGACAAAAGCCACATGCTCATATTTTACTGGGATTTTTTTACTGGTTAATTTCTTGCTTGTTACTTATTTTTGTGAAGGCAGTGGCATAAGTGTTGTTTACATGTGACCACAAGAATGGTGAAAATTCATCAACTCATTATTATTACAATCAAACCTTTTCTAAGGTTATTTCATGTGCCCTACAGTTGCAGTTTTATTCCAGAAATACAAATGCAACAGCATGCAACAGGATAGTAAGAATTCTGTCTGTTAAAGTGTGTTATTCCACATTCAGTTATCCTGATTTTTTTTTATACAGCTGAGAGCAGAACCTGCTTCCCTCCATCCAGGCATTCATAATGCTGCATAATAAATACTCTGGAATGTTAGCTGCAAAATTTAATTTTTTATTGTATAATAGTCTAGCATCAGATTTTCTGGTATGATTCAAACATTAATCAGTTTAAAATTAATTTTGTTCATGTCTCCATCTAGTCTTCTATAATAATAATTCCCATTCGGCTCCTTCCTCTCCTTTTTAATTTTGCTTGCCTTTTTTTTTTTTTTTACTTCAGTCTCTTCCCTCTTTCCCAAACCTCTTATGTTTGATCCAATCATCTTTTAGCTTTTCCTTTTTTTTTTTTTTCTCCTGAAAGTTGTGGTGATATTTAGGCTATAAAAAATGAAGTGTACTTTTCTGTGAACCCTTATCAAGGGGGAATAGCATTTTACATTTAACTGCAAACCAGGTGATTATGGCCAGTTATGTAGTCTGTGGTAGGCAGAGGCAAAAGGAAAAACAAAGAGATCATTCTAGGGCACAAAGGTTCCAGTGAAGTATCTTCTGGCAGATTGCAGGAAATGTTCCCTTCAGGAAAAGTACACAAGAAAAGCTGATTCCTTATCTACTGTCCATGTCCCTGTGTTCTTAATTCTAAACTCTGCAGAATTTCTAAGAAATTAATTTGTCTTAGCTTCACTAGCTCCCTGTCCTTGTTCTGTTAGCTCTTCTTGTCTTTAGAAAGAGGAGATGGCCTGTGCCCTCTTTTTGTTTACAGGTATTACTTTCTTTCTAGGTGTAGAGTTCAGGCAGACCAGGACAGGCACAGTATTGTTAATTATAGAATAGAAATGGAGAATTGTTTAGGTTGGAAAAGATGTTTAAGATCATCAAGTCCAACTGTTTTCCCAGCACTGCCAAGTCCACCCCTAAACCATCTCCCCAAGTGCCACATCTCTGCATTTTTTAAATACCTACAGGGATGCTGACTCAACCAGTTTCCTGAGCAGCCTGTTCCAGTGCTTGAAAACCCTTTCAGTGAAGAAATTTGTCCCAACATCCAATCTAAATCTCCCCTGGTGCAGCTTGAGGCCATTTTCTCTTGTCCTGTCACTGGTTGCCTGGCAGAGGAGTCCCCTTGGCTTTCAGGTGGTTGTTAGAGAGCAATAAGGTCCCCCCTGAGCCTCCTTTTCTCCAGGCTAAACATCCCCAGCTCTTTCAGCTGCTTCTTGTAAGACTCTTGCCCCACACATTCACCAGCTCTGTTGCCCTTCCCTGGACACCACTGAGGTTTCAGCACCTCAATGTCCTTCTTACAGTGAGGGGCCCAGAAGCAGACACAGGGTTTGAGGTGCATCCTCATCAGTGCTGAGTACAGGGGACAATCCCTGCCCTGCTCCTGCTGGCCACACTATTGCTGATACAGGCCAGGCTGCCCTTGGCCTTCTTGGCCACCTGGGCACACACTGGCTCGTGTTCAGCTACTGTTGACCAGCACCCCCAGGTCCTTTTCTACCAGAAGCTTCCAGCCACTGCCCCCAGCCTGTAGCACTGCCTGGGGTTGTTGTGACCCAAGGGCAGGGCCTGGCACTCAGTTGTGCTGAACCCCATAAAAGTGGCCTTGGCTTATTGATCCAGCCTGTCCAGATCCCTCTGTAGAGCTTTCCTGGCCTCCAGTAGATCAGCACTCCTGCCCAGCTTGGTGCCATCTGCCACTGACTGAGGGTGCTGGGTGTACTTGATGCCCTCCTCCAGATCACTGATAAGGTTTTAAACAGGACTGGCTGCAGAATTGAGCCCTGGGGAACCACACTGGTGACCAGCCACCGACTGGATGTAGCACCGTTCACAGCACTCTGGGGGCCTGGCCGTCCAGCTGGGCTTTTTACCCAGGGAACAGTATGTCCCACCAAGCCATGAGCAGCCAGTTAGTCCAGGAGAATGCTGTGGGAAGCAGCGTTAAAGACTTGGCTAAAGTCCAGGTAAACAATGTCCACAGCCTTCCCTCATCTACTCAGCAGGTCACCTTCCTGTAGGAGGAGATCAGGTCAGTCTAACATACTATTTGCTGTGAGAAGTAGGCCTAAAATAAAATCTCCTATGTCACTCAGGTAGGGTTCTTTCTGTCACAGTGTCATCTCTTACAGTGCATACCTCCATATGTATTCAGTCACAACTTTAGTTGATGTCCTTCGTGGTTGCTCCTTAAAAAAATAAAGAAACAACAAAAAAGAACTTGCTGAATACTTGTAATTGATTGTCTGGGGTATCCTGCTACATATGTAAGAGATGATGTGCAACAATTTGAACACGTAAGACGAGTACTGAAGGTACTCTGAAAAATTTCAACGACTTTATTTCCACTTAGTGAAATATTAATAAACAGATCATGAAAATGTTGTGTGCTGTGGGTGTTTCTTGTAACTGAAAGCTGACCAGCTTGCAAATTTAAAATCAAAATTGTGAGCAGAATATAAAATATCTTCGGAGTTTCTCTGAAGACATGCATGTTCTCCTGTCAACTCTGTGACACACAAACCAAAAGACTATACCATTCTTTCTCTCTTTGTTCATTCTCTTATTATACTTTTAAATAACTGGAATTTATATTTCCAATTGAGTTTAATTAAGCTTGAATTTGTTTTGTCGATGGTACTAAGTAAACCAGAACTTGAGTAATTGTTCCGGTTTCAAGAAAACACAAATGTGTTTACAACAGGCATGTAGAAACACCTTGTAAAAGATCTGTTGAATACAGAAGAATAAGTGGAGTTGCTTTTGTTTGTTCTATAGGTCTACCTCGATCTCGTAGTCAGACGTGCCTGCCTGAACTGTTAAGATTTCTGGGACAAAATGTACATGCAAGGAAAAACAAGAATGTTGATATCCTTTGGCAAGCTGCTGAGGTATTTATTCATCTAAGCATCTCTGCATAGCTCAGCTGATTTTCTGTATGCATATGTATTTGCCCCTTTTTCATATTACTGATAGGTTTGAATTTCTTCATTTGCTTGCATGTGACTTGGAAATGCTGCCAGGCTAGACCTCCTCTAGAATGAGACATGGGGAGATAAAATGTACTTTCCATGTCAGAATTTTCCCCTCCACTCATACAATGAAGTTCTGCTCTCTCAAACGTGCCAGACTTTGACATCGAGGCCCTGCACAACATTTGTGTCTCTCTGAGGGGAAGTACAGGTGTTCTCTCTGACACAAAGTTATGCATGTAGGAGGAGTGATGGATTGTCTGTCCCGTTTCTAGATATGCCGCAGACTTAATGGTGTCCGATTTACGAGCTGTAAAAGTGCCAAGGATAGGACTGCCATGTCCATCACCCTGGAGCAGTGTTTGATCCTACAGCATGAACATGGAATGGCTCCACAGGTCTTCACTCAGGCTCTGGAGTGTATGAGGAGGTAAGAGTTTGACCACGTCACTTATTCCTAAACAAGGAACCATGCAAACTGCAGAGGAGTGATGGTCTCTGTTTCCATCAAAAGAAAAAAAAAAAAAAGTAAACTGAAGTCAGGAAACTGTAGAACTGACTGCTGGAATTCATCCCTCCCATGCATGTGAGTTGCATATGCTAAAGCTGGTTCTTGATAAATTTATGTCAGATGGGCTTGAGTTTTCAGTAGGAAATGAAGAGTTTTCAGACGAGCATGTAAAAATATATTTTCTGTTAATGCTGAGCTTACAGAACAGGAAACTGGTGCTTCTTTGAAAGTTGTTTAATGATGACTTTACCTGAACTGTCATAGCACTAGGTTTCTTAGTTCTAGATCAGGGAGATTACTCAGGGATGACCTGTCTTTTGTTCTTTGAAACACAGACACCTGCAGTTTGCACTGGTTTACTGTGTGTATTCTTTAGCAGTGAAACACTGCTCACTGGGTGAAATGTCAGTATGAGTGTTTCACACTACAGCAACCAAATTTCATCACAATGTGTCAGTGTGCTGTTGTCCTATCAATATAATGATGTTCTGTATTCTGAAGCAGCAGAGACGTTTGCAGAATTAAGTACTGTACTTTAAAAAAAAAAAAATCTGTTTACTGTTGTTCAATGCCTTGTTTCAAGCACTGCTGGAAAACTCCGTAAGTCACATACCAAAAGAAAGGATAAGAAATCTAGCTTTAGTCTTTATCATTGTAGTTCAACAATGCTGTTCAGTCCTGTTTTTCAACATTCACTCTTATCAAATGTACTGTACTGTGTGTCTTTTCACCAAATTCTCTAGAGTGTTCAATTCTCTTATCCTTTCTGTATGTTTTTGCTGTTTGACCCTTTCTTACTCTTCAGTTACCTAGAAGAAAAATGTTTCATATAATAACATTTGCAGCCTCTTACACTAGTGATTTGGGGGTTTATATCTACATCTAATTGGGTGGCACGGGACTTTTTTATTTTCAGTTTTTTGCTGCACTTTTTGCTTCATTGTCACAGAGTTAGTACAGTACATGGAAAGTGCACTCAGAAAAACACACACTTAAACCTTGATATTAGAAACAAAACTTTAAACAGCTTTGTAAGGGAGAATTTACTAACATAAGATGGACTGAGTGGTTTTCAAGCATCTTTATTTAAATTGTGCAACTTGTTAACATAGACATCTGAAACTGTTATACAGTTTCACAGTTGTGTACTTAATAAGAATAAAACCAACTAGGAAAAAACTGGGAATCTTCTTGCTTTCTTCAAATTCTTCACTAGGTCACTGGGTTTTTTAATGCAATCACAGACACAATAGAGAGAGAGAGGTTAATAATGACATTGTTTTGGTCCTTCAATCTACCAGTTTAATATAACACAGGATCAGATAAAATATTGACCCAAGAAAAATACTGCTTTGTGTTGACCTACACAGGGATATTGAAAGAGGGCCAATTTAATCAAAACCTTTGGCTTGAGTGTTCTACCAACATCAGGGACTTGCTCTGGCAGGTGAAGGACATGGCTTTTTCTTCTGTTAAAGTCTTTGACTAAGAGAGATTGTGCAGGACAAATACTGACTAGTACAGAAGGAAAACCAAGATTAGACCATGCAAGCCCATCACTCTTCCTCACATCTTATTGCTCTTTGGGTTAGGTAACCACCTATCCCAAAATAGGTGTTTTTAAAATTATTTGTCGACTCTATTCAGGAACAATTTATTAACAGAATTAATAAAGCTTAACGAGAGAGACAGGATTATGGAACAAATGTGTAGGAGTCCAACTCCACCAAATCCCATTCCAGCCTGGACAGTTTTACCTGACCTAGACGACAGGTACAGAATAAGAAAGGGTAGCAAATTGTACCCAAATTGCTTCCAGGGCATTCAGAAAACTTGGGGTTTGTTCTTTTAAATTGGATCTTTTATTTAACTGTACTGGAAAAGGAAGGCTTGGTACATTCTTAAAGACTTTTGAAGTTTGTGAGGCATTTGGAAGGATAGGAAAGAAGTGCTAGTAATTTGTGAGACTCAAAGTATTTCCACTCTTCTCTACTGACAAATTCCCAGAGAAGAAAAGCATCCTTGCTTATACCATTCTTGAAAAAATTAAGAAAGCTTCATATTCTTCCATGGGATGTTGATCTTCAGAGGTGTTAGTTCCCACTTACTTGTCCTCAGGGTCTTTCCTTATTTCCTAGCCTTGTGGTAATTATGTATCTGTGATAATTGTGTTCAGTGAGCAGGGACATCAGAGAGGAAACATGGAGTGTTCTTCTAGATTCTTGTAGAAATTTGCAGATACAAGTTGGTGGCTTTCACCTTAGAAACAAATACCCTATTAGAATAAACTCATTTTCTGTTAATAAGTTACAGCTTTTCCTGTCCTAAATCAAACACACAGTAACTCCCAGCTCGCAGACTGTAAAATCATGCTGATATGTCTGCAAGTCCAAGCTAAGAGGACATGGCTGCCTGATCACCAAAGTTAGAACAAGAGTCAAAGTCTGGTTCAGGTAGCCTCTTCCATCTCAGCCCACGCTCCCCACTAGATCTTTGACTCCCTACCTCCCCTCTTCCTATTAGGTTTCTGTCCTGTCAGAAATAACAGTGGAGCTTTTTGTGGGAATATGCTCTAAGGCAGTTTCAGTCAAGATCATCCTGGGTAGCACAATCCTTTACATGTTTTGGGTAGCCCAGCTCGTTTTCATTAAAGGAATTAGGAAGGTGCAACATAAGCAATTTAGCAACAGAGAAGAGCCAGCTCTGAGAGAGGCTCTTGAAAAGCAGCTGCAAATGAGGGGAGGAAAATTACCATGGTGCTGACTAAAAGGATTGCATAATAAAGTCCTAATAGTCATATTTGGGTATGACCACTCACTGCAATAAAACAGCTATGATAAAAAGCTTGATTGGATTTCTTCACTGATTGGCCTGCTTTAAGAATAAAATCATATTGAGTTGACCTAAACCACTTGGCAGATGCCCACCCAGCTGCTCACTACCTTCTCCCAACAGGACAGGGGGAAAAAACATGTGAAAAAGCTCTTGGGTTGAGATAAAGACAGGGACATCCCTTGCCAGTTACTGGGACAGAAGTGGCAAAACAGACCCTGAGAAATTTTTTTATTTATTGCCAATGGATTTGGGCTGTTAAGAAATAAAGACGAAAGCTAAGAACCTTGTCCTCCACCTCCCTTCTTGTCCCAGGCCAAAGTATTCCCCTGCTTCTTTCTCAGCTCCTCTACCTCCTCCCCATGCTGAGCAATGCACAGTGGAACAGGGATTTGCAATCAGTCCATAACAGGTCTTGATGCCTTAAGTTTTAGCTTTCATGTTTTTCAGCTTCTGTGCTGCCTAGGGGTGTAGTTCTGAGCCTCATATTACGTGTTGGTAAGCTCTCTTCACAGAGCAGGTAGACAAAACAAATCCTTTTCCTGCTGGAGACAAAGAACAAATGTTACAAGTTTTCAAGCCCAAAAGCATAAACAACAGTGGACTGAAGAGAAAACAAGAAGGATGGGACTTCATAATCTGAAGCTGTAATTGGACAATTAAACCCCAATATGCAAATGGACCAAAACTTATAAAAGTGGGAGATCTCATGACAGATTGTCCATTTTGTGACCATTTTGGGTCCACCTTGGTTGTAGCCCTGGCCAAACTCTTGTACTGCCCAAGGTGTACCCCTAAAGGCTTTTTAATAAATACCTACTTTATTCTCTTAGCACTGTCTAGTCTCTGTTCCAGGTCAGCCTTCCCAAGGCATCAGTCTCCTCTGCTCCTTCCTCCTTGCACTTTCTTCCACTCCATTGTGGGTCCTTCCCATGGGCTGCAGTCCTTCAGGATGAACCTGCTCCTGCATGGGCTCTCCATGGTCTCCAGTTTCCTTCAGTAAATATTCATCTGCTGCACTAGGGGTCCTCCATGGACTGCAGTGTGGATAGTTCCTCTCCCCAACTGCAGGGGAAACTGCTTCAGCTCTTTCTCCTCTCCTTCCCTGACTTTGATGCTCACAGGGCTCTTTCTCAGATCTTTTCCCATCACTCTTCACTGCCATGCAGTGCTTTGTCTTTTCTCACACACTCCTCCCCTGAGACACCAGCATGGCTGAGGGCTCAGCTGTGCCTGCAGTGGGCCACTGAAGCTGGCTGGAACCAGCAGTGTCCAGCATGGGGCAGCCCCAGCCTCTCCTCACAGAGAGAATTCCCATAGCAAGCTAAATTAGCAGGGAAATTGCTGTGTCTCCTAACCCTAGTCCTCTCCTAGAGGTAGTCTGCTGATGAATGTTTGATTTAAGACACTGTACAATTTAGTATATTTGATATTTCCAACAGATGAATTTTCACCCCTCAGGGGGAAGCATCTTCATGGGCCAGCAGGGACAAGGAAAGCACTTTCCAGCTCTTGCCTCCATTCCCACCATATGTGTCTGTGTATACGTCTTCATGTAAAATTGAGTAGCATGATACTAATTTTTAATGGCGGAGATGTGACATGTGATGTTCATAATGCCAACTTAGCATTTTTCGCCTTCCTTCTTTCCCTCTCCCATTGTTTTACATTTCATCTATATTCTAAAACACTTTTCTTCCTCCAGGCTGTTTAGTTGAGCCTTTATCCACCACTTTCCACTAAGCATAGGTTTCCACTGGCTGATTCTCCTGATCACACACAGCCCTCTCCCCACTGCTACAAAGGTAATTGGGATTTGTAGGCATCACAGATTCAATCTGCCCTTGTCCACTGTAGGCACCAGGAGTGAAAACGTCTTCATCACCAATTTGAATCAAATCCAGATCAGAAATACAGTTGGTTTAGCTCCCTGCTCAGCTAATTCCATTTGACTTGATGTGTCACCAGTATCTGAATGCTCCTTTTCACCATCTCCAGGATGTATCTGATTTCGTGCAGGACATTGTCTGATGCTTACATAACCCTGCTACACAAGCATCAAGGTTATGGATGGTTTGTTACAGATGGAGCAAGTGCACAAGCTCTAACAGCATCAGGCTTACAGGTTGCATTTAGAATCACAGAATCATAACTTTGTTTGAGTTGAAAGGGACCTTGAAGATGATCTACTTCCAACACCCCTGCCATGGATAGGGACACATTCAATTAGACCAGGTTGCTCAAAGCCCTATCCAGCCTGGCCTTGAACACTCCCAGGGATGAGCATCTGTGGCTGGCTCACCACCCTCAGAGTAAAGAATTTTTCCTTATATCTAATCTAAACCTGTTCTCTTTCCCTTTGAACCTATTCCCCCTTGTCCTGTCACTATATGCTCTTATAAATAGTCTCTCTCCCTCTTTCTTGTATGCTCCCTTCTGGTGCTGAAAGGCTGCAATTTGGTCACGCCTAAGCCATTTCTTTTCCAGGCTGAACAAACCCAATTCTCTCAGCCTTTCCCTGTAGGAGAGGTGCTCCATCCCTCTGTTCATCTTGGTCATTTAGTTGTTGCTTTGTGAACTAAAAATAGCATTGGAGTGCTCAGGGCATGAGTGATCCAAAGTTAAAGACCACACTACAAAGCCTACCAGGCTACCTGAGGAGTTGTTCTTCACTGTAGCCTTCAGTGGTCCATCTAAGGAATGGGTGCACAATGAGATGGGCTTTGCAGCATGTCTTCAGAAAAATGCCTATTGATATACTCTTGATGTCCAAACAGGAAAATAGGTGGGTGGTTTGTTTTGGTTTTCTTTTTTTATTAACATGTTGGACAGGTAGTTAAGAGGTTAAATTAAATCACTGCAGCCCACATGGAAAGATGTTTGAAAGGGTCAAATACTACAATGGTTATTCATGTTCAGCTTGCTTTTCAGAGCTCCACTTCTTTGCAGCATGCCAAAGCATGGCAGAGCAGCATGGGGTATTATTGCTTGGTAATCTGAAAGAATGAACATGGAAAACCATTAATGTTCAACCTACATGTGTTTATTTTCACTAGACTACAGTACTTCTTTCTTATTTTTCTCTTTTATTCTCTTTCCCTCTCCTTATTTCTATAATTGTACTGATACATATTTTTGAGATGTGTTTCCACTCTTTCTTTACTTCATCTTCTGGTTTTGTTGTGCGTTCTTCCATGTTTTGCCATTTTCTTGACCACCTTGTGTTGCCATCTCTTTTTATCCATTCATTTGCATGTCCATCTTCCTTTCTGTTATATTTTCCCTCTTCCCAAACTTCTTCCTTTTCACAGCATTGGAACACGGGAGATAGTCACCCAGAAGAACTTGAGTGGCTTGGTGCCCATCCGAGATTTCAGACTAGATCCCAGCCTCCTCTACTCTATTCCTTTACTAGCTCTCAGCCCCAATTTACTGATTGTGTGGCTGTTTCTGAGCATAGCATACCTGGTGGCCAGGTTGCGTTGCAAGTGAAGATAGAGTTCAAAAACAAAAAAAGAAAAAAGGAAAAAAAAAAACCACACAACAAAAAACCACAAAAATAAAAAAGTGCTTGAATGTGTATTGCCACTTGGTACCTGCTGGACAAAGGAATGTGTCATAGCATTGTCTGCCAAGAATTATTATTATGCCTTACAATTTTACGTTTCTATTGTACTAAACTGTAAATATACATCAAATTATTTTATCAAAAGAATTGTATTGAAACTTTAAATTATTGTTCTGCTTTCAGTGCTTGTAACATAGTCTGACATTGGCCTGTTACCTCGTTACTTTAGCCGGCCTGAAGGTCTCTTACCAAATACAGTTTTGTGTTACTTGTTTCATGTATTCCAGAGAAAGGAACTCTGTCTGAAAGAATTTGTATCTTTTTGTATATTTAAGGTGTATGCTAATCTTGCCTTTCATTTTTATGAGGTATGAAGGGAAAAATAAAAACATGGGTGGGGTTTATAAGAAATTGTAAGAAATATATTTAAAGAATCAACAAATTTATACCTTAATTTCAAAATATAATATCTAAATTACTTTACTGAACAGTTTGTAGAACCATAGTCTTGTTCCTTTCTCATGGTTAAATATACTCTAGTAGACTAGAAAACACTCAGAAAACAACCTGCAGTGTGCTGCATGCAGAATTATTTCATTCTATTTGTAGATCTGCATTTTGCAATGTATTAAAGACATGAGGAGAACGACTTGTGGTTAGGAAGGGGATGTGACTGGCATTAGCCTGCTAATGATCCATTATCTATTTTAGGTGCTCTGTTATAGAACTTATTGTGAAATAGGGTCATCCTAGAAGTTAGAGATAATGGTCTTTAACTTTCAGGCAAGAAGAGGGAGGTATCAGTTAACTCCTTTAATGGGTGGGTTTCAGGTTTTCCACTGGGCTTTATTTTAATTACATTCGATGAAATATTACTGTTAGTTCCATTTTTAAGCGTTGCACAGCTTTAATAAATTATGATGCTGATAGTGGCTTAGTGATAAGCGAGTGATGGTAAGTTAACATTTATTTAAGTGCTGAGGCTAAAGTGGCTTCCTAGTTTAGTGATGCAGAGTAATTGCAGATGAAATTTGATCATCATTTCTATATAACATCAAACTAGGGGAGGCCTATTTAAACTGAAGGATTTTGTTGATGCTGTGGTCTGGCAGAGCTTGTCAATAGCAATAGCTGATAAAAAAACTTAACCTCATTTAATGTAGTTTGATAACTTTATAAAGGGTTTTAACTTCGCGTGGTGCCTGAGATGACATTGGGCTTCTGAGGAGAACTAGTACTGTGATTTGTATTTTTTACTATTATTAACTTGCTCAAAAAATATAGGTAGCTTTAGCTTTTATTATAAATTTTAATTGAATTGAGAGCTGCTGAGAGAAGTATGCTGAAACAAAAAACCAAAAAAGCACAGTTAGAATAAAAATCAGAATTAAATCCTGAATTTGGATTTAATTATTCTAACTAAAAAAAAAAGTGTGTGGTTATATTTGTGTCTTCATGAAATCAGACTGTACAGTACACTATCTCTTAATATTTTTCCTCACTATTCTTCCAATTTTGTTTTTAAAAGAAAAAAAAGACAAAAAAAAACCCCAAAGCAAAACACCACAAAGATATACATGTTTATATATCTATATATAAAGCACATATCTTATTTATTTTTCATGCAATGAGTTGCAATGAGTTCAGTACATTCTTACTGCCGTTGAGGTTTATCAT
>WAAE01024723.1:0-15230 GCA_013400495.1 Nicator chloris
TTTTTTTCCCAGAAAAATGGTATTTTGGAGCCAGATTGGCTGGTGATTGGGGTGAGGGTCTCCATCCCATCCTGCTCAAGACCTTCACAGTGTATAAAAGCTTCTCTATCCATTTATAAATGAAGTTTCTATATCCAGTTTATAAAACTTCCAATTAAAACTATAAATTATCCAGTTGCATCAAAAAACTTTTTTTTAACATGAAAACCTTCACTTTATCTACTCTTTTTTTTTTTTAACCTTTTAATGTCTCAACTACTCAGCAAGCAATGAAAAACCAAAGGAAGAGTGTATCTTTTTATTTTTTTTTTTATTAAGACAATCCCACAGCTGGAAAATGAAACATCCTAGATTACATCAGTGACTTCAAAAAAACTAGAAAAAAATCTTTACAAATTTACATTTGTACAATACAAAAAACTAACAGCTCATTGCATATAAATATTACATTTGGTCTGCCAACATGTGGCATCAAAATCCCTGAAGTATTCATTAAAGGGACCTGAGATAGCGGATGTGAAGATATGGGCATAAATATCACCTGAAAAAAATAATATAGAAAGGAGACATAATTCTAATAGTTTTGTGCATTTTTGGAGTATTTTAAATCCAGAACATGACCTGGAGAGCCTAAATCATGTGAATTTTGCTCCAACATCAAGTGGTATTTCTACATGAAATCTGCTCTAATAACTCATGGAGGAATGAAGAGCCTGAATTATTATTTCTACAGAAAAATAATCCTCAGACGTTGAGTTCTGAACACACTCGAGGAGCCACCACTCTCTGAGGAAGAATTTTAGGAAGAGAAATGGCGGATTTGGATTTTACCTGCCAATATTTCGCAGGATTTCACCCCCCACCCCCCCACAAACAGCTCCTCACAGACCCAAAACCCAGGAAGACCTGCAGTGCTTGCCAATGAAAACCCCCAAACTGAGGAACTGCTCCTAATTTCCCACTGGTGGGATTATTTCCCAACTATTTACACGTGCCAGCTCCCCAGTGTGGCTGCAGTTACTACCAACAGTAATAACTCCAAGTGCTAGGTTTGCCTTGGAAGTCTCACAGACTTGGATCAGGTACCCACATCCACGCACAAAAATGTATTTCAGCACCATTTTTAGAACACTAGAGTTAAGGCTGTGACAGCAATTCCCACTGGAAATCTAAACTTTTCAGGGATTCGTAGCACAGTTGTGTGAGTTCGCTGTGGGCCGAACGTGACGTAGTAAAAACGTACAAGCTTCCAACAGGTCTTTGCATTTCTAAGATTAAAAAAAGACGAGTTTTTAGACTAAATTTTGCAGGCTGTTTCTTACTGTACATAAAGGTGGTTTTTTTTTTGCCATGTGTAAACCTTGGATATATTGAAGAGTTGAAAAGTCTCTGTTGCTCATGCACGGGGATTTGCTATAATACACATTGTAAGAACAGAACAACAGCACCCTACCTATTAAATATAGAGTTAGCCTTGGAGGATTAACTGCTCCTTCAGGAAATCATCAGCATTTTATAAACTCTGCAGGATGGTTTTTAAATAAAAAGATAAAATTAAGACATGTAAACACACAAAGACGTTTTTAACCCATGAAATCCATGACAGGACGCTCCAGATCAGGACGTAACATCCTTAAACCTACAGCTGTTCACTTTTCCCTGGTGTTCACCACTCAAAGATGGAATGAATCAAGTTTTTATCAAAAATTAGTAATTTAAACTGATGCTAAAATGTTAATATTCTGTGATTTGGAGCACAGAGACATTCCTGAGACACCCAGGAGCAGCTTTTCCAAATGCTTGGCAAGGGTCATCTTGTTTTTGGGAGTCAAGAGAGCCTCCAAATATTTTTTTATTATTATTATTAATTAAAAACTCTGCCACACCCTTGGTGCCAGCTCTTTTCCATGCTCTCTGAACTACTCAGTCCTTCTGCTTCCCCACAGGAGGAGCAGCTGAGAAGGACATTCAGGAAAACATTCCAGGAAAATGAAACTATGCAAACAGGACGCAGAATTTGAAGCAGCCAAAAATCCTCCATGGATTATTTCTCCACAATTCTTTTTACTTTTTGTGTCTGCAGGGTGGGGGTGGTTGGGATTAGGGGGTGGCATCTGCTTGGCTGCTGGAGAAAGGAGTGATGGAAAGAGAGGAAGGATAAAATTGCCCAAATCCATCCAAGTTCAAGCACCAAAAGAAAGGTCTGGATTAAACCTAACAGCCTGGCAGGCCAACCTAAATAAAATTTATCACGATATCCAAAGTTTCCAAGAGAATAAATAAATAGCTTATAAAAGGAAACTACAGGACAAAGGTGGGGCATGGCAAAGAGGAAAATGAAAGGTGATGGAGAAAATAAAAAGCAGGTGAAGTTTGAGCTGAATCATGGAACTATTAAGGTTGGAAAAGGCTCCAAGATCAAGTCCAACCTTTCACCAAATCCCACCACAGCCACTGAACCACCAAGGGCCACATGTGCTCAGCTCTTGGATGGTGACTCTGCCACCTCCCTGGACAGCCTCTTCCAATGCCTGACCACTCTTTCCACGAAAAAATCTCCCTAATATCCAAGACAACAGCACATCACTACTGCCAAATAAGCTTTGTCATCCATGCCCTGGTCTGGAGAGAAAGGGGAGCACTGCGGGGACAGTGGATTGGGGCTGGGAGAAGCTGAGAGCAAACACAGGCAAGATTTCAGCCCTGTCTCTGTGGAGGATGGAGTGTGTGGGCCTGAGGCCTTTCCCAAGGTGTCCCCAAGGGGCCTGAGGAGCCCCAGCAGCTCGGGATTGGGATCTGCCAGCAGGACATCTCACAGCAACAGAGGCACTAATGCCCAAACACCTACAGGAACCGAGGAGCCCCTGGCCTGCCTGCTTACCCTCAGGAATCCCATTCAAAATCAGACCTTAAATCTCATTCCTTAGGCAGAGTCTGGAGTTTTCTGTTGAGAGTGCAAGGAAAGACAGCACATTCTCGACTCTGCAGCCTGCCTGGAGCTCAGCAGGGTCTGCAGCAAGGAGACTTTTGGATGGTTTAAATCACTTTAAATCCTGCTTCTGCTGCACCTAGTGGGCTCATCCTAAGTTTACCACACCCATAAGTGGCTCCTGATAGGATTTGGGATTTGAGAGCACTCAAGTTCCTACAAAAGTGTAATTATTCCACAGAACTATGAGAAATCAACTGCCCAACTCAGAGGAAGAATCCAGACACAAATCCAAGCAAAAAGAACAGCTCTAACCCCAAGTTATTTATCATGCTTATAAAAGGTTCTCATGCACAAAAAAAAAAGCTTTTTTTCAATTTTTACACTAAATTCTGCTGTCCCAGCACCCCCTGCTCTAGCTCATAGTCATGGGACACAGTAATACTTACGCCACAGCAAAGTTATGCTTCACTGGTATCTTCACAGTACAGAGAAAAGATACAGTTAAGAACATATTAAATCTTACTCTAACTGCTGCTAAAATACACCAACTTATAAAATGATTTCTCTGGAATCCCTGTGGTTTCTCTCTCCTCGACCCCTACACAAAATAAATAAGGAGTAAGTGGATTTTCAGCCAGTCAGAAATAGAGGGAAAAAGCATTTCTTTTGCATTTCAAGCTTTAGGACAGAACCTATAGTGTTTACATTAGCTCACAGGACTGATCTAAGGGATATGATTCCAACTATGGACTGATGCATACATGCTATTCCTGGTTACCATATGTAAAAAGACCAATCAGTCAAACAAATAATACATTTCTTATAAATGCATGTATATATACAGATATATGAGAGAGATGATAGGACAGGTGTTTATACTTTAAAGCCCAACACAGAACTAGGAGAGCCTCTGCACTTTTTTTGCCCCCACCCCCCAATCAAAAACCAAATCAAGTCCAGCAATGGATTACGGCTGATTCGAAACATTCCTTACAAAATTAAAAGTGTGGTACCATAAACTCATATTAATGAGCAATTTAGGATATACTCTCCTCCATCACAAAACTAAACATTTGCTTTTTTTTATTTTCAAGTAATTTTTGCATCTAACTAGGATTTTTTTTTTTGGAAAGCGAGATAAAATAGCTAGTGCTTAATATAGAAAGTCAAAAATTAAATTCCTTCTGCATCTGAGAATATACATGGATCACTCTTTGCTGCCTGAGGTTTTCCAGAATTATTGACCAAGCTGTGCACAGAAGTTCAGGATATTGGATGAAAGCTCAAAAAAAACCCTAAAAACCTTGAAAAACTCCACTGGAACTTTGTAGTCTCTTCTGACTTGTTCTCTCTGTAACCTGATTGAACTGTCAGACAAGGAGAGGAAATTGCAATCTCACATCTATTCCAGCCAGAGCCCAGGAAGGAAGGAAGAGGCTGCTCACCTCCAGCTCAGCCCACGCCACTGCCAAGGTCACCGAGGAGCCAGAGCAGGGATCTCCTCACCAACTGCACTACCACTGCCAGAGGATTTCAAGTCAGCATTTCCCAGGACAACAAGAGCACAGTGCAATAGGAACTCTCTTCTGGAAGCTTGAGACACAAGAGTCAGTCTGGGTGGGGAACAGCTCCCTCAGCACTTCGGAGAGGCCAGAGGGCCCAAACCACATTTCCATGGAGCATGGGGCAATGAGGGCCAGGCAGCCCCTCTGCACAGCCAAATCCCAAACCTGCCCCAAACATCTGCTGCTGAGAACTCTGAGAGCCACTGCATTTGTTATCACGGCGGCAACACAAGGAAGATAAACCTACTCACAACTTCCACCTCTCTATGCTCCTTCTCACCTCTTCTTCACCACAGTCTGAGTAATAGCATCTATTTTCTTTTCAGTTTCCAGTAGTTGTAAATAAGAGGTAGCTGAGCTACTATTAAAAATCATGCTTTGAAGAGGAGGAACCTTTCAAATGTTGAAGTCACCCCTTTAGCTGCACAATCTCGATTAATACTATAAAAATATGAGAGGACAAAAAGAAAATAGATGCAAGTAACTTTTGCATTTGGCACCTTTTGTCTAGATATTCATACTTCTCAAGTATTCTCTTTTTAATAAAGTTAATGCACACATAGGACACACCACATCAAAGGTTTGCTACATATTTACAAGGCACCAACCCTTTGTTGCTGTTTTTACACAAATAAAGAACCGATAGAAAGAACATCAGGACCCCCAAAACTGTAGTATGGACATACTTCAGTTCAGCACAATTCCATCAACGTTTGGCCTGGGAAGATTAAAATAATCCAGATCCTTCTTACAATATAGAAACTGTAAACATTTTATAGCTGCCTTTAGGATTGGTGTATTGTGCAAAAGTTATAATTATTACTGTGTCTAAGGATTTATGGCAGAAACCACATAAAAACTCTGTAAGAAGGTGCTATTTCTATAATACAAAAACAAAACGAGGGAGAGAAGTCATAAGTGTGACTCGAAAATGTCATGTTCTTACTGAGAAGCTGGAAGCCTCTGTAATGTGATGAACTCGTAGTGTGTGGGGAAGAATTTCTGTAATTTAAGGCCTAATGACTAAGGCTTGTTTTGACCAATGAAGTGTGGAGATCTGAAGCTTTAAAACAAACACAAACTGACAGGATGGAAAAGCACCACTGTGAAACGTGAGTGGAGTCCCCGCACAACTTGCTTGGTAGAATTTCTGGTAAAATCCCTGCAGTAGAAGGCCATTGAAGTTCTTTTAAAATTGTTCCAAAGTTTTCCATCTGTCAATAATTCCATCCCATGAGATGGCTGACCCTGGCTTTTTCTGTCATTTTCCGCACCCTGCCTGACCTGGAAGTACCAAGGTTCAAAGGATCCTCGGTGTGCACAAAATTGTCATTGTCGGAGTCGTCATTGTACAGGACAGTTCTCCTGCCCTCATTCCTGGTTTTGATCCGAGGGGGCCGGCTGAATCTCCCTCCAAACACGTTCTCCCCAAACTGTCCCGCAAAGAGGTTTTCAAACTCATCGTCGGCGAGCCGGGCGCGTTTCGCTCTGGTGGCTCCTCGTGAGGCCCCTCGGCCTCCTCGGCCTCTCCTTCCTCCCCGGCCGCCGCCTCTTCCTCTGCCGCAGCCTCTTCCACCTCTGCCCCCTCTTCCCCCTCTGCTCCACCTGCTCCTCCTACCCCATCTGCCCCTCCTCCCTGTCCCTCGGCCCTGCCAATTCCGTTTGCCCCCCGAGAGTTTCCGTTTGATTTTCCGTTTGGGTTTTTTGGATTGCACAACTTTGCTGTAGTCGTGGTCGCCGTCGATGTAATCCTGGTCTGTTCTGGAGGTTGATTCCGAGTCGGAGTCAGAGCCACTTCTGCTTTCAGAGCTGGAGCTGGATCCTGATTCCGCACTTTCTGATGAAGACAAACCAGACTTTTCCTTTAATTCTCTCTTCTTTTCCTCCTCCTCCAGGTGCTCATCCTCTTCTGAGGCGCTCAGCAGCTTCCTCTTGACTCCTGCCCGGGGTTCTCTGCCATCCCTGTTGGTGAGTGGCCCATCAGGACAGTGATCTAAGCAAACACAAGATAACCCCATCAGCATCACACCACAGCCAAACAGGACACAAAGAGTGGGATTTGCCTCAGTTGCCTTTGGGATTCTCCTCATCTGCCTCTGAGGTGTGCTCAGGGATGATCCACTGGGAGCTACTCACTCTTTACGTGCTGTGGACACAAGCAGGTGCTCTAAGGGGAAAAATCTATCAAAATAAACACAGTTTTTATCTGGAAGAAACAACTGCAAACTCTTCCTGAGCAAGAGTTCAGTGAAGATCCAGGCAAAAGAAGGAGCCTGGAGTGACCAGGTTGGACACAAACATCTAAAACTCAGTCAGGTGAATCCTACCTGGGGTGCCAAGGCAGGAACACTCTAAAATCCATTTCAAAACTAAATATACACAAAAATAACATTCTGCAAACAGCATGTATTCCCTATCAAATGCATGTTCTCCAAAGGCTTAGTCCAGGGAATATTAATGGAAAGTGTAACTCAAGAGAGTCAATGACCCAAGAAAGGTCACTCAGATTGCTGAACACCTTAAATGAAAATTAAATAAAGTATCTTGCTGGCTTAGGACCCAAAATCCTCCATGTTTTCAGGGTTATGAATCTGACAATGAAGATTAAATATCTTCTCTAAGACAGGACAGAAAAAGCTCATCTGCAGCATCCAGCACTGCTACAGTGCAGAAGTGTGGACTTGTGAAAGGCTCCAGGGTTCAGGAAATGCCCATGTAGCGCCCACCTCAGTGGAAACTCTGAGTAACTCATCCCCAAGATTACCACACCTGAACTGTTTCCCTTCTAATCACAACTACTTTGTTTTGCATGTGAGAAAAATATTTAAATGTTTTTGTAAACTTTTTTTCATCTTTGGTTTCAGCTTGATTAATAAAAGGCGAAGGTTTTGGGGTGGGGATTCTCTTGGTTTGTTTGCTTTCTGTAACCTCCTGAAGGAACTGCAGGAGTTTAAGAGCAATCAAGTTTTCCATCTGAAGAAACTTTAAAGGACTTCACTAAAGTGCAGATGGAATCATCTGCATTCCATGCCTCAGACAAAACACCGCAGAGTAAAGGAGTAAAGTAAATTCAATTTTTTGGTATGGTTTAAGAATATATACAATGCTACACTGAGGCAATAATTCCATAAACATCTGACAAAAGCAAGATCTTTCATCTCTAGTGAAACCAGTCAGTCAAAGCACAGAATCTTATTATTTCTCACCTTGTTTCACTGGTGTAGCTTTGCTCCTGACTGGTCTGCTTTTCCCTGGATCTATGGCATTTCCACTTTGGCTCTGAGCATTTGAGCCTGATGAAGATGGTTGACCCTCCAGCTCTTCACCAGTGGCTGAACCCAGAGGTTCTTCTGCTGTATCTGAAACTTCAGACGGGACACCACAAGGGGACAGGGTGATTTTTATGCTCTATTTACAGGGCTGTGTCTGGCGAGGTTCCGTATGCCCTGAGTTAACAGCCCAAGCCAGGGTAATCTCACCAAGCTGCTCTGCAGACATGGAAAGACAGACTCTTCCTGAGTGTGACCCCAAGTAGGATTAATTTAATTAATTATCCATCACTGCCGTAGGAGAGAGGCCCATACACAGGAAGTGTGGGCTTTTGTCACTGGAATAATTCTTATCACAGCCAGACCCAGGCTCCCAATACCCTGATCCTTACCCAGAACTTCCCAACAGCCAAACCCAGCTAAAACAACCTACAGACAACACATTTCCAGGACCTTTGCTCCTTCAACAGGCAGGTTTTGCATGTGTTTCATGAGGACAAGACTCAACCTGGACAGACAAGCTGCTGTAAGAGAAAGGCTGGATTTCTCCTCACCATGAGACGAGACTGAAGAGTTAGTCCTGGTCAGAGTTAGTGAGGTATTTTGGTTGGATTTAGGTTGAATCTTCATTTGCTTCTGTTTCCCTTTTGGGCTGCAAACACAGAATACCCCAAAAAGAGAAATCTGTTATCATCAAAGACTCAAATACAAAACTGATTTCTCCTGCAAAGTGATCTCTTTTTCCCTGGTATGATAACACTAAAAATAGTTACACCACGGTGCTGTTTGCTAAAGGTAAAGGAGTTTGCAGGGACAAGATTTTATCTCCCCTTTTAAAACCAACAGTCAGTTTACTTAGATAATGTATCAGATGAAGGTAGGGAAGTGTTACACAACACTTTTTCAACAGTTAAAAAGTAAAGAGACTCCTGACCTTTCATTTCCCCCAGAGGGAACACTTGTAACCACATGATCTTTCACTTCCCAGAATTACAAACTACAAACTGAGCATGATTTTGTCTCCCAAAAGAGCAAGTTCATCAGGAAATGAGCAACACTGCTGCTGGTTATTCCCAAAAGCACATCTACCCCTGTCCTCTGGAATGGTACTGGCAGCCAGGCTCACCATTCCTGTTTTACCTGGATGCTCTGCTGGTTGAGGGGGAACTGCTGCTGCTCCTCAGCCGTTTTCGGTACCGAGGCCTTTTCCTCTTCTGACATTGCACTGCTGACTTGTACTCAGAGATTATGTTTTTCATGTGATTCTCAAATAAGGCAGAGAGTCGAAGGGTCATGCTATAAATCTGCAGTGAGGAAAAATGGTCAGGTTTATTAGAGCTGAATAACTTGAAGATCAACCAAAAAAAAAGTCACAAAGGTGTCCAGACTTTGTAGCACAAAGAGAAAAATTCACAGTGATGTTCCACTATGAGGTTCTTTACAGATTATTTCCTTCCATGGGCCATGTGCATTCTTGCAACAGAAAGTGTTTTCATAAAAGGATTTAATAACAGTACAAAATATTTCCAGAGTTGAAGGAAAATGGATTTCTGGATTACTGGAATAATCTCCTTTGTCAATTCCCATGAAGCATGGAAGCAGGCCTTAAGATAACTTGAATACCAAGGGAAAAACAATTGGATTTCATGTCTCCTCACCTTTGTTCTTGCACTAAATCCCTGGTGAACTGTCCTTACACCACCCTTATGGAGCTACAGAGAAGCAACCCAAAATGTCCTCAGTCCTCATTTCTGTAAACCAGATGTCAAAATCTTTAAACCACTTTCCTGTCCTCTTTCTAGGCCTTGCTTTTGTGTAGCCTCATCCACAGTAAGTGCAGTTATCAAGCTGATAGCCTTGTTTACAGGGATAAATTATTGAAAAAAATAAAAGCAACTGGTGACCAGTTTTCTGTTGCGAATATTGCAAGGAACAGCTGCAACAGTGACCATTGTCCTAGATGAAAATAGATGTTAGAAGTCATCTGAGAGAGCAGAACAAAACAAGTTTATAGCCAGACAATTGGTGTATCCTGGTTATTTTTATTACACCAAGCAGTGCTCTGCTCTTCAGACCTCATTTCATGTGTTTTATTCACGTAGAGACACGGTCTTTGTTAAAAAACAAGCATTAAGATTTATTACTTACACGAGATTTTTTATTAGGAGTGTAAGCTTTGGAGTTGCAGAATACTAAATGAATATCTTTGTAGAATTCCAAGGGACTGGTGTAGTTTCCTGCTTCCAAGGTTTCTTTCACAGTGCTGAAGTCCATGGGAGTGTCTACAATATCTCGATAATCCTGTGAGAACACAAAAGAGAAAAATAAAAGCTCTCAAATCCTACAGCAGTAACATCACCTCAGTGTTCATCCAGTGGCTCAAGTCATTCTTTCACTTTGAGAGTTGTTGCAGATAATCCCCTGAAAACATCAGCTCATAAAGGGAGAGGACAGAGCCATGCCCAGCATGGATGTTCTGCCAAAAGAGGAACAATCCTGGATGTGGAATCTGCACTTACAGGGTAAGAGAAGAGATCAACAGGCTGCCTGAAAGGCTCTGAGTCCTCTCGTTCATAAATCAGGTTTAAGAGCTGCTGGCATTGCTCCTTCCAAGCATCAGCACTGGCTTTCATGGGCTGCCTCTTCACTCTTCGTCTCACCTGCAGGGAAACGGGTATTGTAGATGGTATCAGAATATTCACATTGTTCCCTTGAAGTTCCTACTAATTCCCAAGCATTCCCCAATTAAAAACAGAAATCCAGGAAGATTAAAGCAGAGCTGATGGCACAGCAATATGCAAATTAGACAAATTAAACAAATTTGACTTTTCTGGTCATATATAACACTCAAACCCATGAGAAGCTGCAATATTTCAGCTCCAGCCTTGCTATATTTATCAGCTGCATAAAAATTTGACTTCTGGAGATATTATTTTTAAATCAAATTAAAAAAAAAAAGACCAAAGCTGAAATTTTACTCACTCGTCTTTTCCCAGAGGAAGTGCCTGGAGCATCTGAATCCACATCTACTTCTGCCACCTAAAGGCAAAGGGAATGATCACACACAGGCAGGTCTGGATAACCCTCAGCCATGGAAAAAGGGTTAAAAACGAGCCAACAACCACCACAGGGCGCTTGGCAACAGGAACTACAGCACATTTCAAACTGCACTGAAGGGGAGAAGGTATCAGGAGAGGGAAGCAGCTCAAGGCAGTGATATCTACCCTGGATTCTACCTGACATTTCACTCCAGAGATCAACTGATGGGAAACAACACAGAATTACATAAGGAAATTAGCTTTGCTGCCTCACTGACAATAGGGAGCTGTTGTCCTTCTGACTGAGTAACAGCTCCACTTCCCAGCTCCCCTCATTACTCATCCTTCTAACAAAACATCATGCACTGAGAGAAGATTAAAGACAGTTCCAAGAAGCATTTTTACTTCAGGGAGCTTATTGCCCCAGGTGAGCCTAAACAGCCTCATCTCCAAAATTCAGTGTAATTAACCATAAAATAAAGACTCAACAAAAACCAAAATTTCTTTCATGTGCTGAATTTTAAAAGGGAAGGAAATGATCCTACCTCCTCTTCCTCATCAGTACTGCTCAGGTCTTCTGCTTTCACCTTGTTGTAGGTTTCTAATATATCAGTACAGCTCTGATCTCTGCAGGACAATGACAAAAAACAAGGAACACAATGAAGGATCCAAGGAATTGGAGCTGTGGGGTCTGTGAGGTCCAAACTCACCCAATGAAGCGGAGCAGGACATCTGTCACAATTTTGGCTGCTTTGACTATGGGGCTGTCTGGCTCGTTGAAAGTCCTGGCATTGTGTTCAATGTATCTTACCTCCCACATCAGAGCAGAGATTCTCCTGAAAAATACACAAAATTAAAGAGAATGGGATGGAGAGGAAGGTGTATGTTATTTTTCTTCCACGTTCAGTAGGGTTTTTTGGTAAAATATGGAATTGGGAATTCAGATCAAGCAGAAACAGGTGGTCCTCAGACGGGAAAATAAGAGCAGGACATTATTTATTCCCAAATTAACTGGAAAAACTGAGATTTCGAGTTTCCAGCATTATTCAGTTTCCTTCTGGCAACTGCAACATAAGCAAAGCCCCTGCTCAAAGGCAGCAGGGATGGAAACAAAGCAAACATGCTCTGCCTCCAACACAGAGCCAGGCTCAGGGTGTTAAACCAACACTCCAGATCCAGCTATGGCAGCTTTTGTCTTAACAGCATGGCCAGGAGAATTCATTATTCAGGAAGACTCACTTTGCCCAAGGCCAATCTGATCTCATGCAGTTGCTGAAGGGACTTTAAACAGCATTCAGCTCCCCATAATAACAAATGCAATAAATGTCAGCTACAAACCCAAACTCACCTATAAAACCTGTTTTCAAGCCTCCTCCTGATGGTGGTGAGGTCAGTTGGATAAGCAACAACAGTGCAATACATGGGATAGGCACTAAGGTCCACTGGAACAGCAAAGGGATTAGAAATGTCTGCAAGACAAAAGACCACCATCATTTAGATGCCTCCAAGGGATGTTATACCAAGATTCCTTTTACTGGTTTCTGGGGCTTCTTTCAAAGAATTTGGCAAAAGCAATGCAGAACTACAGCTGAGGATGTCACTACCCACAGGGCAGGGTTCCTCCTCTTGTACCATCTGTTCCTACTCTTGAAAAAGCACTTTTTGTTTAAGTATCACATCTGAGATTTGTGTGCCAGCAGCCCATCTGACTGAAAGGAACGTGGCATTTGCATTTACAACAGGAATACTACAACATGCAACATCAGGTAACAACACAGACATGTCCTGGGTGTAAAGGGACACAGAATTTAAAGCACAGTATGCTTTTAAATGGTTACAAATCAGTTACAAGGAATTTGGAGGTGAGGGTATTTAGTGAGGATTTGTTGGTTGGTTTTGAGGGGTTTAATGATGTTTTGCACTTTCACCTTTAGATACGACCCACTGGGAAGCCCCACTGAAAGAAATCAGATGAAGCCTCAGGAAAAAAAGGGAATTTAGCTTGGAAGCCGAAATATGAAATTTAAAAGGCTCTTTTGAGTAATTTAGTTGAGTACATTTCGAATACCCCACACCAAATCCCAGCACTCCATCCCATCTACTCTTCAGTCTTGGGCCACCTCCCTGACATTGTTAATCCTTCCCCCTTTTCTCTCCGAACATACCAAGGGAAAGAAGCTGCTCAATCCCTCGGATTACTCGTTCACATTCTTCATCTCTGGAATGGGCCCCCCATTCTCCTTCCTGGGGTTTGTAGAGAAGAGCTGTCAGCTCCTCTGGGGTCACAGGAACTCCAGCACCGACCTCCTCCGGATACGCAGCTGGAGAGGAACAATTCCAGAGGGTCAGTCCAGGGCCCCAAAGCTGTTTGCTTTGTGCAGGGACAGGAATCCAACACACACTTACTTCCTTCTGGGATCAGTTCCATGTCCCATGGACTCATCCTCTCTCTTTCATTGTTGTCCCAGCTATTAAAAAATTTATTCAAATGCACAAGTCAGAGCTGAATATAAAGACACACCTTTTCTTTACCAGATTTGACCCAAAGGGTCACTCCAGTTAGGAATAAGACATTTCAACACACTATTTTCTTCTTGTATCTCCTATACAGTCACTGCACTGCTGTTTATACCACAAGTGTTGCTTTAGGAATAAATTCAAAAATTAAATAAGTAAATATTCAAATTAAGGAAATATTCAAAATATTCTAAAATAAATAGTAAGTAACAAATAAGAAGTACAATATGTGAAATAAGGTAAGTAAATAAAGTGTCTGGGTATGTATTTAAATGGAAAAAGGGATTCTAGTTCTTGAGATTCTTGATCCTTTTTTTGACGTTCTCTGAGTTGTGTAGGAGCTCCAGGACATGGAAATACTCACTGGACACTGTAGCACTGGAAGGAACTATCAGGATATTCTGCCTGGAAAGGCTGCTGACTCTCCACAGTCCCAAACCACCAAGCATCATCAATGATACTACGAAATCTATCCCCTGGAAGGGCAAACATTGCATTCAGAAGAAGAACAACATCAAGAATTGCTAAATATTTCCTTTTAGAGAATCAGCTCCCTCTTTTGTGAATGCCTTACTTCCATTTTGCACCTTCCTACTAACATTTTGCACCACAGAAGCTGAGCCCTTGCCCATCTCTGGGAATTACTCACAGCTGTCTCATTTCTCAGATCCCAACAGATCAGGAGATTCTCCTGCTCTCATTGCCCTTGGAACAGTTTCTTATTTTTTTTTGCAACAAGAATTGCAGCAAACAGCAAATAAAAGTTTCCAATAATCTTTACAATATCATGTGTGTATAGTCCTTTACATCACACTGTAATAAAGACATTGTATGCCATTAAACAGCTGCAGAAATGGTGCAAAACACATGGAATTGGGGAAAAAAACTACTCACCTATTTGCCAGTTCCTTTCTTTGGCTTCATTATAGAACTGATGCAGCACAAGGAAATCAATAACATCTGGCATATCGTGGTACCTTCAGGAAATAAGACCCAAAAAAGTTGTTATTACTCAGAGATACAGTTCTAGATGAACTACACAGTCTTCAAACTCCATGCATTTGGGATAACCATTACTGCCATCATCATGCCTTGCACAGGAAATAAGAAAGGAGGAGGGGGAAGCTTCTACACTGCAAGGAAAGCTCTTGAAAATGTCGCTCCCTCAGCAGTGACTTACTTTATGGAAAAGGATTCTCCTGTCATTTTGCCTGTGATTGGATCCAGAAATGCAAGCTTCAAGCAGCAGAGTGTGGGAGGCCCAACTTCATATTTAATTCCTACAGTCTTCACAAATTCTTGTTCCTAGTTAGCAAGAAGCATGGAACAGCATTATTTTACCTTGCCAACAACAAAAATATCCATTTTGAAGAGAAACGTATTAATGAAACCCAAATATATTTCCACTCTACAGCACAGGTAATTTCACCCATTAAATCTTCTTCTCCAAATACTAAAACCAATCACTGTCGCCTCAAAAAGAAAAATGAAGATGCTCATTCCCTTGGCAGTTTGTGAACAGGATTTCTACAAATTATTTAAGAAGGTTCTATGGAACAAATCCAGTTTTAAGCACACCAAAGGTTCTCCCTGACCCACCCCAGGGCCCCTCACTCTTGCACATGGGGAAAAAAGGAAATTCTTCCTCTGAAAACGGAAATTCCACAATAGCCTTTATGTTCATGTCCTGTCAAAACCCATCCTAAGTGAACAGCTATTTCCTTTTCCTCACAACTGATGATGCCTTGGAAAATTACAGCTGGAGTCACTGAATATTTGGGACTGGTAACTGGGTATTTTCCCAGTAAAACAATTATTTTCATTAATAGAACCATTGGCATGGTTAAGTGAATATGAGCACATATATGGGCTCTTCTCTGGATATGAAATCTGAGGAAAGCAGGAAAAA
>WAAE01024730.1:0-22833 GCA_013400495.1 Nicator chloris
GGGTGACAGCCCCACAGGTGTCAGCCCTACGGTGACAGCCCTACATGTGACAGCCCTACGGGTGACATCACCAGAGGACGAAAACGACGTTCAGCATCCCCACAACGAAGGATAGACCTGGAAGAGCCTTGGCTCACCTGTCCCTCTGTCCCTCTGTCCCTCGTAGCATCCTGTGCCGCGGAGAACGTCACCGTGGTGGCCGCCCTGGAAGGGGACACCATTTCTGTCAACTGCTCCTACGAGCCCGGGCAGTGGTGGCGGGACAAGAGCTGGTGCAGGCAGCTGGAGCGGGGCCGGTGCCAGCACGTGGCGAGCGCCCCGCCCGCCTGGCTGCCCTTCGCCAGGAGCAGCCGCGGCAGCACCTCCATCAGGGACAACGCCCGCGCCGGGCTGCTGACCGTCACCCTGAGGCAGCTCCGCAGGGAGGACGCGGGGCTGTACCAGTGCAGGACGCACTTCCTGGGGGAAACAAAGAGCCTGAGGAAGGTGCGGGTGGAAGTGCTGGAAGGTACGTCTGAGTCTGGGGGGTTCCCGCTGGAATTTCGCGGGTTCCTGATGGAATTTCACAGGTTCCTATTGGAATTTTGTGGGTTCCTGATGGAATTTCGCGGGTTCCTGATGGAATTTCATGAGTTTCTACTAGAACTTTGTGGATTCCTGATGGAATTTCACGGGTTCCTGATGGAGTTTCACAGGTTCCTGATGGAATTTCACAGGTTCTTCTTGGAATTTCGCAGGTTCCTGCTGGAATTTCCTGGGTTCCTGATGGAATTTCATAGGTTTCTACTGGAACTTTGTGGATTCCTGATTGAATTTCACAGGTTCCTGTNATTGGAATTTCATGAGTTCTTACTAGAATTTCAGGGGTTTCTACTGGAATTTCACAGCTTCCTATTGGATTTTCACATGTTCCTGATGGAGTTTCACATGTTCCTGATGGAATTTCACAGGTTCCTGTTGGAATTTTGTGGGTTCCTGATGGAATTTCATGTGTTCCTACTGGAATTTCACAGGTTCCTACTGGAATTTCACAGATTCCTGATGGAATTTCACGTGTTCCTATTGGAATTTCATGGGTTCCTGATGGAATTTCATGTGTTCCTACTGGAACTTTGTGGGTTCCTGATGGAATTTTGTGGGTTCCTATTGGAATTCCATGTGTTCCTACGGGAATTTCATGGGTTCCTGATNCCTGATGGAATTTTGTGGGTTCCTGATGGAATTTCGCGGGTTCCTATTGGAATTTCACGGGTTCCTGATGGAATTTCATGGGTTCTATTGGAATTTCAGGGGTTTCTGTTGGAATTTTGTGGGTTCCTGATGGAATTTCAGGGGTTTCTACTGGAACTTTGTGGATTCCTGATTGAATTTCGCAGGTTCCTGATGGAATTTCAGAGGTTCCTACTGGAATTTCACAGGTTCTTACTGGCATTTCACGTGTTCCTACTGGAATTTCATGTGTTCCTGTTGCAAGTTCACGGGTTCCTGATGGAATTTCACGGGTTCCCGATGGAATTTCACAGGTTCCTGTTGGAATTTCATGGGTGTCTGCAGCTGCCAAGGGCCCACTTGAGTCAGCATCTCCTTTTGTCTCGCTCTAAGGAGGTTCCGTGTTTCACTGCACCTTTTTATCCTGATTCCCAGCAGCGTGACCTCGCTGTCAGAGGGATCTGCCGTGTCACCGCCTCATTGCTGCCAGTCTCACCTGGGTGACCTGCCCAGCTGAACATCACCCAGAAACATCTGCAGACTAAACTGTTGTGTTTCCATCGGCAGCTGACCCGGTGACCCACGTGCCAGAGGAGCCCAGAGCTGTGCAGAGCATCTCCAGGTGAGCCCACAACTCCTCGTGCTGAGATCTCCAATCTTCCTAAGACTAAGGCAGCACTGTTAGCGTGGAGAACACACAATCACAGCATAGCTTGATTATATCCAGGTGCTTTTATTGCAGAGCTCTGGGAGTCAGGGGTACAAACCCAAATCAGGCTCTGACATGAGTTGGAAATGAACACGCTTTTATACTCTTTTCGTTATACAACCACGTGTTAATTATTAGACTGATATTGTTCTATTGTATACGTTGATTCTACCTAAGCATGAATTATGTTAAGCCCCCCAAACACTGCTTCTCATGATTCTTATCATTCCTCATGATTCTTGTTACGATTAAACAATAAAACAATCATTACATTTATCATACGATGATTACACAGATGCAAAACAAAGCTCAGCTTCCATTCCAGAACCGACTGGCTCTGGTTCCCTTTCTAGTTCTAACCTTTCTTTCCATTCCCAGGCCCAGCCTTTTTCTATTCCCCTCCCCGGATAAAATCCCATGATTTTAGAAGTATTTTAACCCTTTGTTATCAGCACCACAAGAGGTTTATTCAAGGTTGGACCAACCCCTTCCTGGTTGTGATTCTGGTTCCCCACAGGTCCCCTCCTGAGGTGGATTTCACTATTTTCTACATCCTCGCTGGGTTCCTGGTGGCCAAGTTCCTGGTGGCCGTGCTGCTCTGTGTTGTTGCCCACAGCAGGAGGAGCAGGGACAGGGGGCAGAACCCAGGCCTGGGTGAGCAGCAGGTGCTCCCACTCCGTGCTGACCTTGGACGTGATGGAATCGGCCTCTCCTGGGAGAGCTCTGCCTGAGCCAAGCCAAAGGGAAGCCATGGAAAAGGGAAATCAGGCGTTTGCCACCTGCCGTAAGAAAAGGGTCGCTACCAAACACAGGTCTGGAAGGACCTGTCACTCT
The DNA here is from genome assembly GCA_013400495.1 of Nicator chloris. Classification (NCBI taxonomy): domain Eukaryota; kingdom Metazoa; phylum Chordata; class Aves; order Passeriformes; family Pycnonotidae; genus Nicator; species Nicator chloris. The sequence continues at coordinate 2,753 of WAAE01024730.1, forward strand.
GGAGAGGGAACGTCCCCGTCTTCTTCATCCCCTCTTCCCCTCGGCACCTCATCCCCAGGCAGTTATTCCAGACATCATTCCCAGGACCATCCCACCACGGTCTGACCTGACTCCCATCACCTTCCTGTCACCTCAGGGGGCACAGCCAGGTGACAGATTCTGTCTTTCCAAGGTGAGGAAGAGCAGCTCCCAAAAGCTGCTTCGGACAGTGGGGATGCTCTGGAAAGAAAATCCCTGTGGAAAGGCGTAAGGAACTGCAGGATATTCCAGGAAAGGGACGTGCTCTCCTTGCTGCTCTGAGCCGCCTTCCTCCCCTCTGAAGGGACTTTGTGAACACAGGAGCTGTCTCTCTGTTGCTCCCTCTGTGTTTTCTCTCCCACGTGATGCTTGCTCATCCCTCCCCAGGGTGAGGCTGCACCCAGCTCTCCCGGGTTCCAAACCCATGGGCACTCACCTTTCTTTTTCCCTGCAAAACCGAATAAAACTCCAGCTGATTCCCTGGCTTGGTGTGGATTCCTGCAGGTCACAGTCGTGTCCCACAGCAGGGGTGGTGCTTGGGGCACCCTGGGGTGCTGAGAACACCCAGGAACGCTCAGAGCCAGCGGGACAGGCTGAGGGAACATCCACAAACACCCAGAGCCAGCTCCGTGCAGGAACAGCAGCCCAGAGCACAACCTCTCCTTGCCCACAGAAGCAACGACTGAAATTTGCTCATTTTAATTACACTTTTGAGTTCTCATTTTTAGAGTAGTTCTGTGTTTTGTCCAAAAGTTGAAATTCACGGTGGGACATCTGGCAACCTTTGTCCTTTTGAGGCCTTTCCCTCCCACCACAGTGAGGTTCTCAGTTTTAAATCAGCAACTTTTGGGGAGGAAAATCTGTGTTTGTTGCTCTCTCCTGGTCCAGACAGGCGACCTGCTGTCTGACTGCATCCACAGAGAGGAATTTGCCATCTGAAATAAAATATCTCTAAGGAAATAAAAATAAATTAGTCAATAATTTACTGATTACCATAAAAAAAAAAAATAGAATGCAATATGGTAGGATTATATTAATTAAAACCGAATGGGTTTGGGACAGAAATATTGTTGAGGCTGGTTCTGTCCTTCCCTTCCTTGTTGTCTCTGCGCTGATGTTGGCTCTGTTCCTGTGCTGGGTCACCTGGACACTCCATGGGGGTTGTTTTTTCCTGTCTTCCCCCTCAATGAATCACAACTCGAGGTTCACCAGAACTTTTGGGGCTGTTTGCCAAAAAAAAGAAGAAAAAAAAAGGAACTCCCTGTCCCTCAGTATCGGCGATTAAATGAGAGATGGGAACCCTGATTCTGTGATCAGAATTCGGTTTTACTGAGATTTTTCTAAAGCTTATATACCATTTCTAGGAAGGTTAATGTTTACTACTACAAAGATAAAGTTAAGCATGGTACAGACAAACTTATGCCTTTTACAACACCTCAGGGCTCCCATCCTGTGAGAGCCAACAGGAAACTCCAACCCTGCGTTTGGTGCAAAATGCTGTCCCAAATTCAAGGTAACTCTGATCAAAGTCTCAATAAAGCAGGAGGGACTGGGATGATGGATGAGTTCTCCTGGAATATGATTAGAGTGCAGCTGAGCAAGCTCCAGCTTAATGACTTGGGAGAAGATCATCTCGGGAGCCTTTTCCAGGGGAGAAACAAACTGAGGAACAGCATCAAGCTGGAAGTTTGGGCTGAGTTAATCAAAGAATTAATGATCTTCTAAAAGTCAGCGATTTCTTACCACTTGACAAGGAAGATTACAGGTCAGTGCTAAAGAGCTCTCTTTGGAGCCTGGAAATTTCCTGGGACACAGATAGTTCCTGAATTTCTTTTTTTTTTTCTTTAACAGATTTTTGATGCATGCTAATGGGCTGAACAAATTGGAGCCGAGTGGTGGAGGGGAGGGCCTGGCTTGGCTTCACTGAGAAATGAAATTTTGTATTTACACCAGCAGGTGGGACAGGCTCTGAGCAACCTGACTCTTTCCAGGAGGAAAAGTCACTGATTTTTCGGGAGCAGAGGAAGATCCCAGGGATGGATCCATGTGGGGAAATCACCTGCTCTTTGTTGCTGTTGTTGTTTTCCGAGGGGAAGATCAAAGACAGACCCTGAGAAGGGGCAGTGCATCCCAGTGAGGGATGTCCTTGAGCCCTGGTGGTGCTCAGGAAGGGATCCAAGCTCCTGAGGGATGTCCTTGAGCCCCAATGGCACTCAGGAAGGGATCCAAGCCCCTGAGGGATGTCCTTGAGCCCTGGTGTCACTGAGGAAGGGATCCAAGCTCCTGAGGGATGCCCTTGAGCCCCAATGGCACTCAGGAAGGGATCCAAGGGATGCCCTTGAGCCCTGCTGGTTTTCCTGCCCCTACAGCTCATCATCCCAGAAACCCGGGCTGTTCACAGCAATCCTCGGCCAGGGAGGCAGGGATGAGCTGGGAGTGAGAGCCAGGTTTAAAATGAGCAGGGAAAGGTACAATGTTACACCCAGAAGGGTTTCTGTCCTTCATGGCAGGAAAAGGGATGGACTTTGGCAGAGCCCAGTGGGAAATCCCTGGTGTTTTGTGCTGGTTCACCCCTCCAGGGGATTATCCATCAGTTCTATCCATCCCCCGCGGGTGTCAGGCTCCTCCTCGACCTCCCAGCTAAAGCTGCCTGGGTGTGTTTGCTGTCTGACACCTTCCTGCCAGGCAGACACAAACCACGCCGTCGGCTGGAGGAAGTCCCAGCCCTTCTGCCTCTCTCTGCTTGTGGTAACAACAAAAACCCACAATGCTGACCATTCACTGGCCCCGAATCCACAGGAACAACATCAAATCGTCACCGAAGGAAAACTTTGCTGCCTGCAACCGCCCCAAATATTCCAAGTGCTGGCTCTGCCCAGCCCCTCAAACCTTAGGAAGCTCAGTTTGTGCAAGTTTCCTAAATGCCTCTGAGCTGACGTTGTCTTTTGCCTCACATCCCCTCTGCTCTTCCCCAGTCTGACGAGATGAGGAGGAAATATTTGCAGCTGCAGATGAACCAAGGCCGACACCCAGGAGCCCAAACCACTGCACTGAGTTTGGGTTTGTACCCGGCTGCTGAGGGTGGGGATGTGCTGAGGGGAAATAAAACCCAGGGGGCACCTGGATGCACAATTTCCCTGGGAAATAACTGCACTTTTCTAACAGCACAGCACCTTGGTGGGCAAAGCCAGGGGAAAGCTGTGGTGCCTTTGCTTTTCCAAATTATTCTGTTTTTAAACAGCAGGGAGGTATAAACCCAAATACAGGAAACGGGTTGTGTCTGGCAGCAGCCAGGCCAAGTGAGCTGCTTCCTCTGGACTTAAATGTTCATTAAAAAAGGGTTAATTACTGCCCATTCTGATAAGGTTCAGCAAAGTGGTAAAAAATCTGCTTTATTTTAAACCTGTGAGCTTTTTCCTGGGCTTCAGAGAGACAAGCAGTGCGTTTGACATGTTCTAATAAACAAGGGGCTTCTCAGAAAATATTTGTCTGCTTTGTAGTCTAAACTGTGATCAGCTTGATCCCTCTTGAGGTGGAGTTTACACTCCAAGGTATGGATTTGTTTTACAAAGGAATAACTCTGTATTTCCCTGTTTGTTGTTTATTAACACCCACCCGTGCTCCAGGATAAATCCAGCTTGATTTTATTACAAATTCCACCCCTGTTGATCCAGCTACAGAATCCTGGTATCGAGGTGATGTGAGCAAACATCCCCCAGGGATTATGGATAAATCCCCAAATTCAGCTGGCTGAGATTTCCCTCTGGATTCCATCAGCTGGAGACTGGGGGTGCTGAACAGGACACAAAAATGGGTTTCAATTTTGGATATCAGGATTGCAGGAAGACTCCAGCCTGGATCCTGGGTGGCAGGGGAGGGAAGGGAGGTGGAAAGGCAGGGAATACACCCATGGATTGGATAAACTCTGCTCTGTGAGTGCTTTATGCAGTTCTGAAGGTGAGAGTGAGAGAGAAAAGTAAATTCTGTTGACTGCTTTGATGTGGCTACACAATGCCTTTTTTTTACCATTATATCAGAGGTGATTTTATTATTCTACTGCAAACTGTCGGGGTAAAAAAGCTAGAAAATTACATCATAATAGCTAAAGAAACTGATTTCTGACATCCTGAACAGGCCTGCATGCCTGTTCTCCTTTCCTGTCCCAGCTTCCCACCCTCTGATCTTAAATACTGTCATTTCCTTCCTTTTTTGTTTGGGCCATCCCCGGGTGAGGACAGGAGCTCTCTGGCCACCCCAGGTGAGGACAGGAGCTCTCTGGCCATCCCTGGGTCAGGACAGGAGCTCTCTGGCCATCCCCAGGTGAGGACAGGAGCTCTCTGGCCACCCCAGGTGAGGGCAGGAGCTCTCTGGCCACCCCAGGTGAGGACAGGAGCTCTCTGGCCATCCCTGGGTCAGGACAGGAGCTCTCTGGCCATCCCCAGGTGAGGACAGGAGCTCTCTGGCCACCCCAGGTGAGGACAGGAGCTCTCTGGCCACCACAGGTGAGGACAGGAGCTCTCTGGCCATCCCAGGTGAGGACAGGAGCTCTCTGGCCACCCCTGGGTCAGGACAGGAGCGCTCTGGCCACCACAGGTGAGGACAGGAGCCCTGTGGCCACCTCAAATATCCCCCCTGCCCTCCCCAAACCCCATCACAACGTCCCAACACACAGCACAAGCGTCTCAGTTTATAAATTTTATTAGCTGCAGAGTGTACACAGTACTTACAGTTGCATCTATTAAAGACCAAAATACACTTGAAAAAATGCGTCATATAAAAAAAATTAAAAATTTTGAACTATGTACAAACTTTACCTGACATTATGTTAAGCTCAGGACCCACCCATGCCCCTTCACAAAGAAAAGTTTGTTTTTCCCCTCTTTTTAACATGCAGGGCCTTAAAGCCATTTAGCATCACTTGAGGACCTTTTTTTTCTCCAAATCCTGTTCTTTACTCTGCTGTAAATCTGGGTTTTGATGGCTTTGATGCTTCACTGCTCTGGGTCAAACACATTTCCCCCCAAGCCTCTTCTTTCATCCTCACCCACTCTTTAAGTCACTCCTGAAGTGGAGTTTTTGCTCAAGTGTAGCCAATCTACAAAGAACTCTCATTTAATTACTAAGGAGGTTTGAAATGGACATGTCTCCAGTTTTAACAGATTTCCTGGGAAAAGAAAGCAGATATTTTTGGTGTTGACTGCTGGCTCCAACCTCACCAAATAAACAAAACTTTCAGCGGTGATACACAGAACACAAAACAAATAAAACTATGAGAAGAGCACTCGGGCTTTCACATCACTATTTAAAAATATTAACAATAAGACTTTTCTAGAACACAAATTTCTTCACACACAACCTACAACAGTGGATCAGAGAACCTAGATATGAAGGGATATTGGGAAAAAGTTTACAAGTTCTTTAAGAAAACTAATTACTCATTAAAAAAAAATAAAACAATATGTTAGAGCAATAATCTTGCTTCCCAAACTTCCAGCTCTCCAAAAGGTGGTTCAGGACAGAGATTTATTATCAACTGAAGAGCAAAAAACATCACAGAGAGGCTCTTACTCCAGCACACAAATGTTCCACCAACAAAATGTACAGATGCTCCAAAAAAAAAATAAAATATTTACAGTAATGCTGCAAATCCAACTCAAATGCCTTAAGGAGAGCTGCACCTTCCTGCAGTGGGGGAGATCCCAGGAAATGCTGCCTGAGGGTTTCTGCCAGCTGAGGAAAACCAGCAGCGTGCTGCAACTGGGCAAGGATCTCAGGCAGAGGCCCTGATGATGCCACTCATGTTCCAAATGCCCTTGAAATCATTAGAAAGAAATCCTAATTAAGAGCTGTGAGCAGAGTGTCAGATTACTGGTCTAACTTAGGACAGAAATGGGAAGAAAGGTTCCTTTTCCTGCCAGGAGCTCCTCCTGCAGCTGCAGGTGTCCCTGAGTGTCCTTCCCAGCTCCAGCTGTGGAACCAGAATTCACACCGAGGAGCTGAGCTGCGTTTAGGGAAGCAGCTGCCAATTCCAAACCCCCTGTGCAGCTCCTCCTTGTCCTTCCACTGCCTCCACAGGGCATCCTCCCACCTGGACAGGCTCCCTCTTCCTCCAGGACTGTCTGCTCACAAGGATCCAACACTTCTCCTCCCTCCTCTCCCTCTCATACTCTCAGGTTTTTCTTTCATCCAAAGGAAATGGAATTTTCCAGGCTCTGTTCTTTTGTATCCTCCCAGTCTTCTACAACTTGCTGATTTGTCTTTAGCCAGAAGCTTCCAGAAAATGGGAAAACATGGCAGGGAGGAAATATAATTTTCAAGCTGCATTTTTTTTGTCACTTGAAATCAGCACTCGCTGAATTTAACCCAGGCTCACCCATCCTTGGCTGCACTTCCTCAAAAACTCCTCATTCTTCAGCTTCCCCTGGCCAGGTTCCCATTCACCCAGCAACATTCCCAACCACAAACTTCGCTGCTGTGATCCAGTTTGAACTACAGGACACCAAACTGGAAAATCTGGGACTCCAGCAGGCAGGTGATGCCCAGAGCAGCTGTGTAACTCATCAAGGTGGGAGGGGACAGGAGGGGAAGGGTGAGAAATCACCTGTTAAATGCTTTTAACTACTGCTCCCATCACCAAAATTCAAATTGTAACAGAGCAGGCTTAGAATCTAAATGAAAGCTCTGTTCTGTGGAGATGCTCAGCCCAAAGCCAGCTGCAGGTCATGGAAAAATTCTGTTTTTTAACAAGGCATGTATTGCTCCTTCACTAAGTGCCACTTCTGTTTTGTTTTTAAGAGCTTAATTTAGAAAAAGCACGAAAGGTTCATCAGGATCTGCCTTCATCTGCTGAGGCCTTCAGGTACCCCAGGCTGAGCTGCCCCAGCTGCTGCTGTCCTGAACCATCCCTCACTCTGGAATTGCAGAACTGATTTAGGCATCACAAACTCCATCCCAACAATGGACAAGTGCCACCACGGAGGGTTCCACGTCTCTTGGAGGATCCATGGACTTCACTGGCAGGTGGGAAAGATTTGGAGAAAAAACAAACAAACAAACAAACAAAAAAACCCAACAAAAAACCAAATCCTTTGGAAGAGACTCACTGAAAAGTTTCAATCCCTTTCATACTCGCATCCAGTTTTCTTCCAAAGCAGCAAATACTGGCAATGAACATCCCAAATCACCCAGAGACTGATTTACTGACCCAATCCCCCCCACAGCTCCCTCTCCCACCCCACTTGCAACAGAGACACAACACATCAAGTCCTGCAGGAACCTGGACTACTTCTAGCATTGCTTGGATGGCTGAACCTTTCCCAGAGAAGAGCTTCTTTACACATTTACAAGGTGGAATTGAAAAGAATCCCCTTCAGTTTCTGCCAGGGTCACAAGTGCAACAGCAGGGCCCAGCTGAGGGCAAACCAAGCCCAAAGGGCTGAGGAGTGGATGGAATATCAAATCTCATCACTCAGTGCTGCCTGGAGGAGCTGGAATCTGCCCCTGGGCAGGGCTGAGCTGCACCAGCCACAGGGATTGAGGTGGGAAAATGAAGGAAAACCAAAGGGATGAGTGCTCAGACTCCAAATTCCCTGTGCTGGATCAGGAGAGGGCACCAAGGAAGTCTGAAAGGTTCTGTTTGCAGAGTTAAAACCTCAGGCACGTCCTCAACACGCGGTGCTTGCTCTGTGGAAAAGGACAGGCTGTGGCACGGAGATTGTCCCACTCCAGGAGTCCCTGGACACTCTGGGCAGGCAGGACAGGCTGGCAGGAGGGCTGGGAATTCCCTTCAGGTGTTTTTCCCTGGAAGCTGGGGTTAGGAGACCCTGATCATCTGTGTCATCGCCTCTTCGTTGGTTTGAGTTGGATCCTGCAGACACAAAAGGTAGGAAAGCCCACATTTTTCCAGGAAGCAGAGAGAACCACACACAGCTATCAGGACACTCCTGGCACTCCACTTGATCTCCAAAAATGTCCTATTTTTCCTGAGTTTTATAGGACAGGGACACAAAAATCCTAATACCTCCCAGGAATTTGTTGTCTCTGGTATTTAGGAAGACTTAGGACTGCTCCAATATTCAGGAATGATTTTAGTTCAAAATAAGAAACATTCCCTGAAGGCACAGGACTGCTCTAAAGCACTGAGCAACCACAGAACCTGCTCATTCTACTCCATTGTGTCCCCTCCTTTGAAAAATGCCTTGCACCTTTCATGCAAATCAAGATGCAGCTAAGAATCAGATCTTCCCATTTTTTAATTTTCCATCAGATGTAAAGATAAGGTGTCTCTACCTTTAATTCATGAAAGAACACCCCAGTGCCCGAGCAGAAAGGCTGTTTTACAAACAGAGAACGTTTGTGTGCATTTATCCTAAAAACTATGAAGTGAACACACTTCTGTCCACATTATTGTCATTTAATTCCTCAGGACAAACACTCCCTGCTCTCCACGAGCAGTGACAGGAGGTTTTATTCCCAATGTTTGGAATAAATGTAAAAGGCAGGGAGGGACGAGGGCTCAGCAGCAGAGCAATTCAGAGGCAGGGAGGGACAAGGGTCAGCAGCCAAGCCCAAAAACACAACCAAAGCAGCAGAGACACCTCTGAGGGGTGTCCTGAAGGGTTGACAGGGGATTTGCCCCAAACCCCACTCACCTGCATGTGAGGGCTGTCCTTTTCCTTGGGGGAGAAGAAGCGGCCGCCCTCTCCGCGTTTCCTGGCCATGGCGTGCCGGTGCCGCGACTCGTGCAGGTATTTCTGCAGCCAGGGAAGGAGCAGCTGAGGGAGCAGCCACTGCCAGCCACTGCCTCTCCAGGGGAAATTCCCTCCCCATCCCCCCCCTGCCCCATAGACCCCCACTCACTGCCTCTCCAGGGGCAATTCCATCCCCATCCATCCCCTCCCCCACAGACTCCCACTCACTGCCTCTCCAGGGGCAATTCCATCCCCATCCATCCCCTCCCCCACAGACTCCCACTCACTGCCTCTCCAGAGGAAATTCCATCCTCTGCTCCACCAACTCCCACTCACTGCCTCTCCAGAGGAAATTCCCAGTCCCCATCCACCCCCTGCCCCACGGAACACCACTCACTGCCTCTCCAGGGGAAATTCCATCCCCATCCACCCCCTGCCCCATAGAACCCCACTCACTGCCTCTCCAGGGGAAATTCCATCCCCTGCCCCACAGAACCCCACTCACTGCCTCTCCAGGGGTAATTCCCAGTCCTCATCCACCCCCTGCCCCACAGACTCCCACTCACTGCCTCTCCAGGGGAAATTCCCAGTCCCCATCCATCCTCTGCCCCACAGACACCGTGCTGACAGTCAGGGCACGCTCACACAGCTCCAGACACCCCCAAAAAACACCCCAAGGAAGCAGAATTATCCTCAAGGGACTTAAAAAATTAACTCTGCTGCAGCTCATGAACAACACCACCGTAAAACTGAGGAACACCAAGACTCCAATCCTCCTTTTCCAGCCCAGGTGGGAGATCCTGTGCCTTTCTCACAGAGCAACCCTGTGTTGGATCTGAGTTTTATCCTCACCCTTCTCTCTTTGGGGATTTTTCCCTCTGCTTCCAGCTTGGCCCGTGCCTGCCTCCTCTTCAGGATGCGGTGGTACTGCTTGGCATTGACATAGAGGGGCTCCTCTTCCAGCATCTCTGCTCCAGGCAAAGGGATCCTCTGGATGGCTGGCACTGAGCCAGCCCCAGGCACCATCTGTACAGAGAACCTGCCTTCAGTCCTTGCAGCTCAGCACACAGGCTGGACACCAAAATGTCATCAAAAACCCCAATGTTGAAAAGGAAGGTGAGTTTCGCTCGGGTAATGCAGGTGTTGAAATGAAAAGGAGCAATAAAGCTGTTCTCAAACTGCAGAACCGATTTAAACAAATCAATTCCTTATCAGTCCTGCTGGGTTTTCCTGATGAAGGTAAAATTTCAATACAATTCTTTGACTGTGTTGCTGCTTCTTGAACAATTAAACAAACAGGACACGGCCAGTGCTTCTCTTCCTTTTGGGTTATCTCTTATTTTAATTATTTCATTTCAGAGCATCTCTAAGCCAACACTGCAGAGCTGCTGACATCTAGTGGGGACCAACAAGGTTCAAAAGCCTCACACTACAAAGAGCCAGGAATTGGCAGGAAAAACCCCTCTAAACAATGGAATCAAATCCTAAGGGAAGCTCAAGAAAACCAGAAGTGACTCAATCCATTTAATCCTTTGCTCATCAGCTCAGTTTGGATTTCAGTTTCCAGATTTCTGAGCTGCTGTGAGAGAGAGAAAGTCCAGAGCAGAGATCACAGCAAGATCCAGGCCTTTGAAGCTGAAAATCTGTATTGTTTACAGTTTAAACTAATGGACCTTACAGAGAGGACTGACTGTAGTATCTGAATCTCAGACAAGAGTTTATCAGAGAACCAGGGAATCACAGGATGGTTTGGGTTGGATCTTAAGGATCACCCAATTCCAACCTTCTGCCATGGGCAGGGACACTTTCCACTACCCCAGGGTGCTCCTTGGACACTCCCAGGGATGGAGCAGCCACAGCTTCTCTGGGCACCCCGTGCCAGAGCCTCCCCACCCTCCAGGGGGGATTTCCTTCCCAATATCCCACCCAGCCCTGCCCTCCTTCAACTTAAAGCCATTCCCACCATCCTACCCCTACCCTTGTGAAAATCCTGCTAGATTTGAGTACAAACACCTTAAAGCTCAGCCTCCAGAGGCAGAGGTGGGAATTTCACACCTACCATGACCATTCCCCCTGAATTGACCACGTTCCCAGCCACGGGCAGTGTCACTGTGACCGTCCCCTGGCCACTGCTGGTGGTGTTGGTGTTGGCTCCTGTTTGGACAATCTGGGCTCCAGCCAGGCTGGCTGCAGGAATGGTGATCATGCCTGTAACAGGGACTGTAACTTTAAGGAAGTAGAACACAAAAGGAAAGGAAAAGAAAAAAAAAGGGGGGGGGGAAGAGAGAAAGAAAGAAAGAAACAAAAACACGCACACAAAAAGAAGGGAACAGCATTAGTCCCACTTCTGTGTTTTACTCATTCATCCTTCCAAAACATGCAGAGAGTCAGGAAAGGGTTGAAGTGAGGGATGAAATTCCATCAGAATTCCTAGTTTTTGCTTTTGTAACCTCACTGTCAGTAACCACATGCTCTTGAGGTGGAAAAGCAAAATTAAGGGGTTTTATTCCACCACCCCTTGCCAGAGACAAGGAGATTTTCTGTTTCTGGGGAAAGAACCCTGGGGTGAATTCCTGCAGAGCACAAAAACACCTCAATAAATAAAAAGCCTCTCCAAGAGGTGCCCTGGCTCCTCCCAGCCCTCCTACCTTGCTGCAGGATGGTGCCATCAGCATTCACGGGCTGGTACACGATGGTCTGGCCCTCAGCAGCCTGGGCAACCTGCTGGCCTTGCACTGCTATCTGCTGCTGGGTCTGAACAAAACAAAGAGCACAGAGTCGTTACTAATTGCCTCTTTTTCTCCAGTGTTTACAATTCCTGAATGAACACATGGTGCTTGAGGTGTTCCAGGTGTCTATTTCTGTTGCCTCATTAGCAGCAGTAAGAAACAGGCTGGAGCACAGAGCAAATACCTGGAGATCAAACACCTGAAGCACATGTAAGATGCTTTTTCTAACAGTTCAATAATGAAAAAAAACCCCAAATTCTAGGTTTCCTGTCTCACTATGAAGATGTGAAAGAACTGTTCTGCTCCAAAATTTAATTTTGGCCCTAACCAAAAGCATCAGCAGAAACCCCAGGTGTGACTGGACTACTGCACACAATGGCCCAAGTATGGAATTAGCAATGCTTCATGTTTTCAAAATTCAACAAAGAGACAAAAACAACCACGAACCAATAAAATACAGAAACACGATGGAGAAAAACATGCAATCTCATTTTTCTGCCCCAGAGTCATGTATGAAACACTACAAAAACATGACACTTATTCTCAAGTTCTCCTCAATATTAATAATTCCTTTTTTTTTTCTCCCTTTTTTTTTTTTTAGATTTTTTTTTAACTTAACCACATCTTAAGCCATTTGTCAAGTTTCTCTTCCTGTTCCTCTGCAGAAAAGCCTTTCATGCTGGTGCAGTTACCTGTGTCTGGCCAGCAGTAACTGCAGTCTGGGGCTGCTGTATAATGATCTGCTGGGTCTGGCCCTGCTGCCCCTGTACCTGCACAGCCTGCCCACCTTGAATCTGAATCTGACCTGGCTGGACCAACTGAATCTGTGGAAGAAAGAGTCAGAAAGGAACATTAACTATGCCTCAGATTTCTCCCTCCTCGGCCTCAGCATGACCAAGTCATCCCTGAGGGTGATTTAGTGTGGCACAGAAAAAAAAAGGAAGCAGCCAGTCTTCTCTTTTTGCAGTTGACAATGAGGAGTTTTAATGGATTGCTCCCTGTGACACAGCCACACGGGCCAGAGGGACCAGCGTGCTGTGTCACTGTGCCCCAGCAGTTCTGCACTGCTTACACAATAAATCACTCAGGAGAAATCAATTATTCACATCCACTGGGAACAAACAGTCAGGTGGAAGAGGAGGACTAAGATTTAAGACATCTGTGGGGTGTTAATTATCCAGCACTCAGAAGTACTTCTGGGAGATATAAAGTTGTCCTCAGCTTTGCAGAGTCTTTCCACCACTGTGGAACATTCTTAGATTAAAAAAAAAGAAGAGCTGGAATATGGTTTGAAGTTTGTGTTTAAAAACACAGTTACGGATTTTCCTCCACCAACCAGACCGAGAAGAACCTCATACAAATCACAGTGGTTTTCAACAAAGGAAATATTAAATAAAGCTCTCAAAACACCAAGATATCATTTGCCTTCCTGGAACTGTGCTGGGTTCCTAAATCCCATCCTCATTCATCAGGACACTTTCATTATGCCATGGTTACAGTCCTTCCTTTCGCTTCTGAGGAACACTTCAACCACCTCCTTAAATTTTTCCAACTGTCTTTTAAACAGGTAGTTACTTCCAAAAAAATCCAGTTCCTATATCTCCTTCACTACTGCCTTGTGTGCAACAGGGATGTTTAAATTCCCCTTCAGCCATCACATATTAGAGGGGCTCAAGCACAAGTTACCTGCAAGAAGCTTTCTTAAATCATTTATTTTTTAGAAGCTTTCTTAAATCATTTCTTTTTTTAAATCCTCTTTTTGAGCCATAAATTGAACAGGCACCAGACCCCCAACTACACTGCAAGGGCCAGATAAAATATCCCACAAACCAAAAACCCTGCTCTAGGGATAGAGCAGTCCTATCCCTAACAGGGATCATTAATCCTAATCCCTAACAGGGATCATTAACCCTAATCCCTAGAGGGGTCCTGCTCTATGGCAGAGTTGGAGCTTTAAGGTCTCATCCAACCCAAACCATTCCATGACAAAAACCCCCAAACCAACCCAGCATTGCCCTAAAAGGTTTGCACCAGCCCATCAAAGACAAAAACTGAGTTCATCGAGCTCTTTCCCTCATTCCCACCACGCCAGAGCACCGAGCACCACCTCTGCCTGGTTCTGTGCTGCTGAGCAGAGCCCTGGGTGGCGGTGGCAGCAGCCCAGAGTGTCCCCAGGCTGTGCAGTGTCCCCAGGCTGTGCAGTGTCCCCAGGCTGTGCAGTGTCCCCGGGGTGTCTCACCTGCTGCAGCCCCTGCGTGCCGGACACGGGCACCTGCATGATGGTCTGGCCCTGGCCCCCGGGCACGGCCTGCACCATGATGGGCTGGCCCGTGGAGGTGATGAGCTGGCCCCCGCTCACCTGCACCATCAGAGGCTGCCCCTGCACCTGGGAACAACAAGGCAACAATGAAAGGCCCGCCAGAGCAGCCCCAGAGCTCCCCTGTGGGGGCAGAGGAACTGGGAAACGGGCACCGAGCTGATTCAAAGCAGCTCTGGCTTCCAGGATGTGCTGTGGGTTTAGTGGATGATCTGCTTCTCTTGCAGCCTGGTTGTTCTAAAGCATGAAAACCACATTTTCCAGCCACGAGAACTGCCTTCATGCACAGCCCAAGAGCAAAGTGGGATGAAAAACTTCAGTGTTCACCCTTGCAATTACTGGTTTTTAATTGAGGTTCCTATTGAGAGTGCTCTGCTCTGACAGGGAGGTTCTGAGGTGGCTTCAGCTCTCTCCAATTTCATGCCTACAACGTTCCCATTTCCAAACTGACAGGGAGCATGGGATGTGCTGAGAGAAACTCTCCATGGTTATCGAGGGAAATTGCAACTGGAGCAACACAAAATGGAGTTCAGGGAGGAAAAGTCAAAGTGGATGAGCTGCAGCCACTTCTGGGCCCAAAAAGCCCAGAAATAAAAACATATAAAGTGTGAGGGTGGGGAGGCCCTGGCACAGGTTGCTCAGAGAAGCTGTGGCTGCCCCTGGATCCCTGGAAGTGTCCAAGGCCAGGCTGGATGGGGCTTGGAGCAGCCTGGGGTAGGGGAAGGTGTTGGGCTTGGAACTGGGTGAGCTTTAAGGTTCCTTCCCACCCAAACCAGTCAGGGACTCTGTGGTAACTTTGGTCTGAGAATCTCTGGACTCTTGGACCTGGTATCTCTGTGGTCACTGGGAAAAAGGCCCATGAAAAGAAAAGCAAGGGGAAAAGCTCTCTGTTTGAACCCCCTCACCTGCCAAGTCCCCAAACACATCTTGAGAAATGCTCTGCCTTTAAGGCCTGAATGCAAAATGAGTCTCATGAACTCGGGAATCACACAACCTGATTTGTTTAGGAACAAGGACATCACAATGTGGTAAAGTCACCCACACCCCAGCGGGTGAGGAGCCAAATCCTGCCCTGGGAATTGGAGTTTCCAGGTCCCCACTCTGTCCCTCAGCCTGTCCATGTCCCATCCAAAGCCCTCAGCCCCTGGGCTGGATCACACAGGGAGGAGCATGCTCAGGTCAGCACAGAGAAGCACAGGCAGCAGCACAATATCCAAGAAGCAGAAAGGAAAACAAGACATTCCAGGGGTTTTGTTAATGAATCAGAACAAGGCAAAATAGAAGAAAAAAAAAAATGGTGGGGAGAACATAACAACAACCAGAGGCCCCAGTGAGCCCAGCAATCCAAGTCAGGCAGCGTTTGAGATTTGAACTCTGAACATAAAAAATGCTGTGTTAATTGTGCACCTGGCAGAGCCATCCCAGCCCCTTGGAACCACCCTGCCCTGAAGAATCACAAACCAAACCAGAATACTGAGTGCAAAACTGCCAGCTGCTCTACAAAAGGCTCCTGGAAAGCCTGGGTGGGTTAAGGAACTGGAGGCTGCAAGACAGGAAATCCTTCACACTGGAACAAGTTTATTTCCAAACTGGGATGTACTTGCTGCTTGGATTCACGTGGCTCCTGGGTTTCCCTCTGTCGTTCACAGGTAAATAAGAAATTGGATCTCTCAGTGCCACAGAGGCCAATAATTGTCCCCAGGTGCCCTTTCAGTCACAGGTGAGAAGGTTCCACTGTCCAAGCTCAGGCCCTGGCACCACCTCTGTCTGTCTCATGCAGTGAAGGCAGAGCCCTCCTCAGGGAGGAGCTCAGAACCCTCAATTCCTTGGAATTACAGGAAATCTTTGGGGTTTATCCCGACTGTGACTTCCTCATTTTGGTATTTTTATCTTGGAAGTCGCATTGAACCACAATTCCCTTCCAGAATCCCTGGCATGCACCTGGGAACAGCTCCAAATCCCATGGCAAACCCTCCAGGCAGCACCCAGCATTGATTCCTGCTCCACATCCCCCTGGAAAACCCTGGGAAAACACAGCATTAGATATGTGGTGCTGGGAAGGGTCATGCAGTGCTCAGAAACACAATCAGAGAGGTCACCACTACCTGGAGGGTCTGGACTTGCTGGCCTGAGGCCGATGCCACCTGGGCCTCAGTCTGCAGCTGGACAGCTGTGACACCTCCCTGCTGCTGGGAACAGGAACAGGGAGAGCTTGAAACATGGAAATGCACAACACGCTGCTGGGACAGGGGGTGGGGTTCATACACACTGCTCCAGGAACACGAGGAATGGGAATTTTTGCAAAGCTAAGGGTGGAGTGCCCTGGAACTGCACGTGGCATTGCCAGGCTTCAACACCCCAGCTCACAGGGAACAGGAGGGGTCATTTTGTAGGATTTCAAGCTCAGTTTCAGGGTTTTAGTTTTGAACTTTCAGGCTTCAATATCCCAACTCTCAGGGAACAGGAGGGAAAATTTTGCAGGATTTCAAGCTCAGTTTCAGGGTTTTAGATTTTGAACTTTCAGGCTTCAATATCCCAACTCTCAGGGAACAGGAGGGAAAACTCTGCACAATTTCAAGCTCAGTTTCAGGGTTTTAGTTTTGAACTTTCAGGCTTCAATATCCCAACTCACAGAGAACGGGAGGGAAAACTTTGCAGGATTTCAAGCTCAGTTTCAGGGTTTTAGTTTTGAACTTTCAGGCTTCAATATCCCAACTCACAGAGAACGGGAGGGAAAACTTTGCAGGATTTCAAGCTCAGTTTCATGGTTTTAGTCTGCTCACTGCCCAGGTTTGGCACTGTGAAGGGCTCCAGATTTTGGGCACACTGGTTTGTCCCAACAAAGCCCTTCCTGCAGCACAGTCTGAGCTCATCTCTGCCAGCCCTGTGTCACTGTCTGCCCACCAGTGACCCTGAGGGACAGTCTGGAGAGGCTGCAGGAGCAGCCAGAGCTAAAAGCCTTTTCTATCTTTAGCCTCTCAGCTCAGAGTCCCAAAATACTCCCAGTAACTGTGTTAGCACGAGGAGATGAAGGACAGCTCCCTCCCAAGTGCTGCAACAGCCTGGTAAAACAACTTATTTTAGCAAAATGTTTCATGTCAGACACAGGCTTTAAGAAGTTGTACTGCAAATGAAAGCCAAGAGATGGTTTTATCTCCTTTTCACCTAGAAAATGTCAATAAACCAACCACATCTTTGGTTATCTGCTGCAAACAGGTATTTGGGATAATCCTTAATATAAAATGTTTTCATCTCAAGTGCAATCTTGTTCTGGCTGAAAAAGTCAACTCCAGCTACAGCCAGTGGAAGGATTTGGTCCCTGCTGAGGCCAAAGCAGAGCAGATCTCCCTGAAAACATCACCCAGGGGCTCAGCCTTTTGCATGGCAAACCACCAAACCCCTGGAACTAGAACAGAGGATGCAACAAAAACTCAGCAGCAGCTGAAAATACATCCCCAAATCTGAGTGTGGAAAGTTTAACAAAAATCAGGAAGCTCTCAAAATTCAGCCCTGGTATTTTGCACACTGAAACATGAACTTGTTTATGGGATGGATGAGTTCAACCGAAGCTCCATGGTTGGTTGAATTCCTGTTCTGTGTGTTTTGCTCCACCTGTTGCCCTCAAACAAAGAATCTCTATAAATGTTCATTTGATAAAGCTGGAGGAAATCTCTGTAGGCTTGAACAAAACCTGTTTCAACTTTGGGGGAGCTTTTCTTGTGGACAACTGATTGTTTCTGTTAATATTCTGTTTCCTCCACTTTCAGAGATGTGTTATTATATTTTTGTATGTCCTCATATTTGACTTTCCCCATGTCACTACCATTTTGCAAACTCCCTGCCACACTGGAATTTGGTCACTTGAACACCTGCAATTTAACTTCAATTTTTTTTATATTTATATGAACTTTTATAAATTTTATTTTTAAAACATAGCAGCGTATTTAAAAAAACCACATTGACTTCCAGGCAGGTGCCATCAGTGCCCAGGTGACAGAAGGTCCCCAGGAGGATCAGGATTGTGCTGCTGTGCCCCTCTGAGGGGTGCAAAGGGCTCCCACGTTCCCACATTCTGTACCTGCTGCTGGATCTGCCCCGCCTGCACCACGATCTGCTCTGTGGAGCTGCTGCTGTTGGCTGTGTACTGCTCCATGGTGCCTCAGCCCCTGCAAGAGAAGCAAAAATCAGGTGATCTGCTGTGCCCAGGCTTGGGAATCCCCGTTCTCCCCCAGCAGCTGCAAAGCCAAGCAAAGCAGGAGCTGCCCCAGGGCAGGGCTCTGCCAGGGCTGCTCCATCTCAGCAACGAACAGAGGTGGCACTTCAGGTACATCCAACCTCAGTGAGCAGCAAAACCACCTCAATTCTGTCCCAAATTTCATGGGCTCCACCAGTTCTGAGTCTGCACATCCAACCTCAGTGAACGCCAAAACCACCTCAATTCTGTCCCAAATTTCATGGGCTCCACCAGTTCTGAGTCTGCACATCCTGGGCTCCAGCCAGGTGCCCACACAGGTGAGTGTCACTGCTGGAAAACCTCAGGAAATACAACTTTTAGGTGTGAAACCGAACTGCGCTTCAAGAATTCAGCAGAGCTGTGGAGGCTGCTCTCCTTCCCCCACTACACACCACGCTCTCCTCATTCTTCTTCCCTCTCCTCCCACTCTCATGGAACAGTTTGGGTGGGAAGGGACATCAAGGATCACCCAGAGCCACCCCCTGCCGTGTGCAGGGACACCTTCCACCATCCCAGGTTGCTCCAACCTGGCCTTGGACACTTCCAGGGGCAGCCACAGCTCCTGACCCTAACCCAGGGCCTCCCTCACAGGGAGGGATTTCTTCTCTAAAGAAGTATTTATACACTCAAATACAGCCTTCATGGATTTTGGGAACCACCAGCAGATTTCCCAGCACCTCCATCCTCTGGCTGCCCCTCATTCCTTGGCCCTTTCCCTGCACACATCAGCACCACCGTGCTGAAATAAAAACACCTTTCCCTGCCACTGCTTCTCTCCTCGCTGGCCCAGCAACAGCAGAATTCCTGCTGTAGTGAGGTGTTTGATTTATGCCACGACTGAACAAGTTCCTGCTACACTGCTGAAAGAAAACACAGCCTGGAACTTTCATTTTCCAAGTCTAAAGCAACAAAACCTCCGGCTCCCTCAATTTTTCAAGGAATGCTGACAGGATTAAGTCACAGACTCACTGTACCCGTTGCTGTGGTTACTGTTGCTGTTTGAGCTCCATCCTTTGCCCATTTCCTGAGACTTTTTCACAGCCAGAATAAAAGAAGATAAATACTCTTTCTGAAAATGCTGCTGTCAGGTTCTCATTTCAATTTCACACTGGATACTTCATTTCTGCCCTAAATTAAAATCTTTAATTAAAACATTAACAGCTCTGTAATCCCAACACTCTGCAGCAGCTGCTCAATGTTCTGGACAAGGTTCTACCAGTGCTGGACCCTCACCCTCCAAGGGATTATCTCATCCCCTTCATTAAACACAGAGTAGCCAAGTTAAATATTAAAGATCAGGGAGCAATCAGTGGCAGAGGATGGCAGCTCCTCCTCACTGGGAATGCTCTGGGAACGAGGGAATGTTCCAGTTCCAGCAGCAGGTATTTATACACACACTATAGATGTATATAAAAAACACACTGAGTTGTACGGGACTCCTTAGCATCATCAAAATCCTGGCCCTGCACAGGATAGCTCTAAAAATTTATACAAATACTTATATTTATACACATACAATATACATAGTATCTATGTATACAAATAGAGCTGCACCAGGAACAGCTTCCTCACCAACCAACCCACACCAAGAGCAAACCGGTGCCATGAACAGTCCGAGAGCTCCAGAGCATCACCTGAACCGTGTCCCAGCCCGGAGCAGAGCTCGTAGACGGGCAGAGCCGGTGCGGTTCCCGTGGGATCCCACTGCTCCCAGGACACCGCACGCCCACACCCAGACCGGGATTCAACCCGGGGGCGGTCTGAGCACGACATGTGGAGCCCAGGTCTGGCTGCTGACTCCTGGTGAAGCCAGGCGTGACCCGCGGCTGTTGTTCCAGTGCGGGAAGCCGCGGCCCGGGGGTCTCGGTGTGCTCGAGCCTCCGGCCGCCCCAAGGGCCGGCCCTGCCGCCGGAGCACCGCGTGCCCGGACACATCAGGGGAGGCGGCACCGCGCACACCGGGACCGGACGGGGCAGCCCGGGCCCCTCAGCCAGCGGGGAGGCTCCCGGGGAGGGCGGGGCGCTGCGGGCCCCGCCGGGGGAAGACGCCGGCCCCCGCTGCGGCGCTCGGCGCCGCGTCCACGGCCCAGCCGC
>WAAE01024734.1:0-37927 GCA_013400495.1 Nicator chloris
TATGATTAGGTTTGATCTCCCAGCTTATTTCTTATTACCTCTATTTATATGGTTACAAGAGCTGAGTACACCTAAACAACTCTTGATCGACTAAAAGCTCATATGCACATATTTTAAAGATTGTCCATTGGTCCATGTCATTTGGCAGCATAGTCTTCTTTTGTTCTGCCTTATGAATAGCATTTCTATGTTCAGCACCTATGAGAAGGTACAACAAATTGCTACACATCTTCAGCATACCTGAGGAAGCATCAGTGAGAAGGACCACTAAGTTATTACAATTGCTACTTTCTTGTTACAACAAGGCACTATAGGAACAGCACAGGAACAGTACAAGCTCTCATACTGTTCCCTGATAGCAAGGATTGTTCAAATCTCCTATCAATAAATCGTGGCCTTGCTCAGCTAAAAATTCCTCTACAGAGAACTACCTGCAGCTAGAGAGAAAAAAGTTCTAGAATCAGTTCTCTATTTGCTTTCAAGCATTTTATGCACTGTTTCAGACTATTCACCTGATATTTTTATAGCGTAGTCTACAATAATTCAAAGACCTTCATGTACAGTAATGACCAATTGAGAAATTGTCACCAAATAAGTATTAGTTAAGATTACTTAAGATTATTATTTACACATACATTAATACCAGACTTAATATATAATTTTATTTCCCTTTTATTACAATGTTATCCTTCTGCAACCTGCAGCAGTCAGAGAGGCTTAGAAAACTGCTAAGAGTTTTTATTTTAACAAATTGTCTTAGTCCCCTCACTTACTTTTCTAAGCAATCTGATGCACCTCATCAAAGGTGGTGCATCAGATTCAACTCCTTTCATTAGATGAATAATCACCTATTTTTATTTGTTCATTCGGTTTTTAAAAAAGATATTAAACCACAAGATTACCTTTATTGTGTCAGAATATCATATGATAGAAAGAATGCTTAGGAAATAGCATTTTCCAAATGCAGCTGAGAAGGTGTTATACACAGAGCACACAGTTCTTTATCTACTCAAATACCTATGAATTTTAACATACAGGCTTTTCTTACACAACCATGTCACTCCTGAAGTTACCTAATTACATATTTGGTTTAAGGCAGTTCATTCTAGTCGTCCTGGGTATTAATCATTCTATACAACGATTACAGAGAGAATGGCTACTTCAAAAATGTTTTTAATAGAAACTTCACTTTACTATCCTCCAGTCCTCTGAAAGCACGACTTCCTTCACCTGTTACAGTCTCACATTCCAACTAGGTTTTCCTGAACTACCTTACATATTGATATCTTTATTATTATTTAATTACATACATGATTCCAGGTTTTCTCCTTCTTTAAAATAAATAATTTCTGCTTCTTTTACACATTTGATCTTCAAAAGCCTTGTTACTCAACCTCATGACCAGTTTAGATTTAACATATAATTTAACACTTTCACATCCCCATATATGGGCGATCTATCAATTTTTGTCAGAAATATACTTTCCTACTTCACATTTCTTAGGATTCTCTGAGTGTTGGTTTTGTGTGGTTTTTTTTTTAATTTGGCACACATTTTCTTTGAACATCTAACTTCTTTTCTTTGAACATCTAACTTCTTTTAAACAGTTTTTAGTTCACCTGTTTGCTTTCTATCTATGACCCTAATAACTTCTTTGTAAGTTAAACAAAGGATGAACTATTTGCATCAACACCATTATACATCTTCAAAATAAGATCTCTTTTTGAGAACCAGTTTTCATATATTACTTGAGAGTAGATGAGGAGCTGCTTTTCTTCTACTGAAATCAGACTAACTGCTCAAAAATCATAACAACAAAGCATATCTATAATCAATATAATTTTCAAGAGTGCCTCTTTGCAGCCTCATCTCTCTTAACATAAAAACTGAAGTGCTTATGTGATTGAAAATATTGCAATTATATTATACTGCTTCTACTCAGACCTAACATCTAAAAAAAGAGCAAAGAGCAGTTTCAATACTTACCCTGTCTCTTCAATATTTTCTTCACTCTAACTATTTAGTCAGAAATGTCTATACTCACTTTAACCCCTACATGTTTTAGCATCCCAGTGACTTGTTTTTCTGTCAGCATAAAAACGCTGTATTATAACTCACATTCAAGGTTGGATGAGCTAAACATCAACTCTGGCTGACCAGGTATAAGTGAATATAGTTTGGCTGTGAGCACTGCACCCAGGATTTCATCTGATTTGCTCTTTTCTATTTCTTTCCTCAACTTAGACTCCTGTCCTATCTGAAGGGATTCATTACTGATTTGTAAACATCTCCCTATTTATCTATGTTCTCCAATTTTGATTTGTAAAATTCCCCTTTCAATCATCCTAAGTTTTATTAGAAGGAAAAGAAAAAAGGAATCTAGAAGCTTTAAGTCTAACATACAGGCTGCATCTACTCAAAAAGATTCATACTGAGTCATAATCTCATAAATTTGTAACCTGCACACTGGTACCGTATTTCTGCCCAGCCATCTGCATCACACCTCTACCACAGGTATCTGTCACCTTTTCTGTACCACCCTAAGCCTTATCTCCACAGCTTTTTATGGCCTTTGGACCATGGTGCCTGGAATTCTGGCTGGCACTATGTGTTTGAACACACTGCCCGTCAGACACTCTGGAGGCAAACCACTGAGCAGTCCTCAGCAACACTGCAAATACACTTCACCCAACTACCCAGCAGCATTTTGCACTGCCTCTTCTAGAGCTTCAACAAACCTCAACTCATTCCTCACACTGCCTACAAACAATGTAGGCATTTAAAAGGGGCATAAGAAGATGTGTGGCCTCAAAAAAATAAAGTTACAAAGTACCTGAAAGAACCGAGGAATAGAAGTTATGTTTTACTTCTAACATAGACTTCCCAATATTTTTTACTGAGTCATCAATGCCCTAAGATTATCCAACAATCAGCCTAAACAGTGCATGAACTGTCCATATAGGAGGTCAGTTTAAAGTATTAATCCAAATTAAACATGAGGTCTTTTCTCAAGTACCACAGCATCCTACAGCTTACCAGTACTGTTCCAGTGTCTTATCAGTGCCAAAATAAAATCAGGACTAGAACACCATTTTCCTTACTGCTTTCATCAAAAAGAGGTAATTATGAAGCCAGACATCTGGACAGGCAGTACTCAAAATGCATTTCCAATATAAATAATCAATTTAAGACACAAGAAATTTCTTGACTGTATTGTTTCTCACCAAGGATTCCCAAAACCTGTTTTCTCAGCTCTTACAGTTTTAGCTTACGCTGTCTACAGCTAGACTGCACACTATTTAATAAATACCTCCATGATAAATAGTTACTTTTCATGAAACTCAAGATTCAAGCTATACAAATATCAATTTAAAAGTACTTTGGGTTTTTCCGCACTCAGGCCAAAAGCATCCAGAATTTCTGATTTACGAAACAGTAAATAAGACTTAAGCATAAACTTGAAGAACTAGGCACTGAAATTTAGCAGACACATATATGTAGTCATTAGAGAAAGTTATAGTAAGCTTCCAAATTATCAATGTTCAGTAAAAAGCTGCTTTAAAAAAACCTTGTATCACTGAGGTGAAAACTGAAACTAAACAATGTAAGAATCCACTATCAGTGGAATTGTGGACTCCTGTGTTACTGTCAGATATTAGGTACATGTTATAAATCAGAAGAATGGAGCACTGTTTTCCAATTCAGTGAAATGGCAATGGTCAACATGCTGGCATAAGCAGTGACATTCCAAAACATGAAACAGTAGCGAGTCAATTGCTACAAGCAGCAATAAAAGCATCAAAGCAGAATTAAGGGTAAACTTCTTCCAACTGCATACAAGGCATTACACACTTGTAATTTTATTTCCTTTTTCAGTCAAGTGCCCTATGTTTCATTTCTTAACTCATTATCATTCTGTCCCATGCATAGATTCTTTCAGAGTACACACAGGAACCTTCTCAGCATGAATTCTTTCATTTAAATGATGAAACTGGGAAACCTTACCTAAAAAAAAAAAAAGGTCATAATGATATTTGCTCCAGGAAAAAAACTCACTACTAAAAAATGTATGCTATCTCATGTTTTTAAATGTCGATTCTTTGAAAACTACTAGAAAAATTAAGTGTATGAAACAACAGAAAAAATGCTAAAATTTCACTGCTCTGAATCAACCAAATATGTTGTGACAAGTGTAACAATTTTATCTACAGCATCTTTCTGAAATTCAGGGCATCAAGAAATGACATCGTATCTCACAAGAAGTCATTCTAAAATTTTCTGAATGTATTTGATTGAAGACCAATGCTTTTATCAAAGATAGCGGTGTCACAGCATCTTTGCACAATTCAAAATCTAAAGTGTCACAGTAAAGACAGTCCAAAATGAAGGAAAATTGATTTCCTGTAACATGATTTGCCTTTAGAGTTCTAGTCAGGGTCTTGACATGCATCTAAAACAGAAGTGCATGAAAAATATGCACTGATGAAAAAAAGTCTCACTTTTTAAAAGGAGAGCTTATTTGAAGATTAAAGAAATTAAGACTAAGGCAATTAGCAGGTTGTCTTCTCAGTGTCGTTGCAGAACTCAGTTTTTTGCTTTCAAGTTTACCAAAAGTCGTGGCATTACTTGCTTTTCCACTAATCTTGCAGTAGCCAAACAACTGCAAGAACTGTTTCTCTTCTAGAAAACCAATACTATCACCTGGTATAGCTCACTGACATACAACAGCTCCAGAAGAATATTGTAACATCACATTATATCCATCAACACTGTTACCAGCAATCAGTTTAACCATTATAGTTTGAAGCTGAGCAGATGCCTTTAAAGACTTTCCAACAGGTTAGAGAGGCTTTAATAATTTGCAGAAGATGCATTCAATTCTTCTACTGTGACAACCAAGTGGCAATGCCTTGTTATACAGTCTGCTGTAACAAATAAAGCTGTTTAGGTGAGTTCATGCAAAGACTTTTGAGTCAATGAGGATGGGAGTGAGAAAAGAGCTTGGAAACTTACCCAGAGCAAAGTACTCAAGCCCTAAAGACAGGTGAAAATGAAGGGACAAGGGGAAAGGGGAATAAGACATGGGAAAGAAATATTAATCTATTTTTTAAAGGATATTAATTATTTACCTTCCAAAGGTGAAATTTGGATAAAATGACGCAGTTGGGCAAAACCTAAACTACCTAATACTAAAAAACTAAATGCTGCTAGGATCCACTCTCTCACCTAACTTACTCCAGCGCCCTGAACAAGTTTCCTAAATGTGTTATTTATGCAGAAGTAACAATCAAGGGAAGTGTTGCCAAAATAAGTAAGTCACCAGGTGTTTGCCGCAAGGATATTTTACAGACCACAAAGGACAACATATATCCACAGTTTTCTGCACAAATACCAGTAACATCACAAGCTAACCCATGATCCTCAAAAAGAACATCTAAAGGAGCAATGTACATACACACACAGCCTTGCCTCAGTGAAAAGTGGTATTCTTGACTCTGACAGGACCCAGAAACACACAGGCTTTTAACATACTTTTAATATGGGAGTTTATAAAACAAGTAAAAGCAAGTTTCCTATTTATCCCATGAATATTTAGCTTATTAGAAATATAGCTTGCATATTGAACTAACATTTTTTAGCTGTCTCTGGTACTGTTCACTACAAGAAGATACTGCAAACATCAGTATATCAAAATATTCTACAGTTTAAATTACGTAATCTTTAGAAAAAGAAACACAAAGAGGTGGTAGATAAACTGAACTTCTATAACAACAACAGCAACAGGGTTCAAAAGTTTGAATTTTTGCATACCAAATCCATAGATACATCAACTATGGCAGCTATAGCTTGTAAGCAACAGCTAGTGTTGTTGTCAGAAGTTTTCAATTTTAAAAATCTTGCAATTAATTACCATGGTGCAAGAATATACTATGGCCAATTCTGCTCTTAACACAGCTCCATCTACCACTAAATGTGAGGAAATGAGCATTACCTGTGTTCATCTGCTTACCACAGTGACTACCTGCTCGTTTCTACTGTTTACCTCAGCTTGTATGACAGAGCGTGAGAGTAATTAGCTGCTTCAGCATTACTTAGAAGGCTAGTGAATTAGAAAGTTAGTTTTGGACAGAAGTTTTCTTCTACAGAAAAACTGCCTGGCCTTTGTGACACACCTAAATTTGACTTAACCATTGCTCTTTAAAGCAGTTATTTTGGACAGTTAACAAGTAACTGTTAAAACTGTCTGGATAAGCATTTTAGCTCACTCATTTTATTTCCATCATAGATAAGGCTTCGATTCTGACAGTATTCTACAGCAGCATCCTCTTCATTTTAAATATAATAAACTAGTCAATGATGCTCTTCCACTCTTCAGAAGGAAAAGCAGAACTTGTTTACTGTCTATA
Source organism: Nicator chloris (assembly GCA_013400495.1). Taxonomy (NCBI): domain Eukaryota; kingdom Metazoa; phylum Chordata; class Aves; order Passeriformes; family Pycnonotidae; genus Nicator; species Nicator chloris. The sequence continues at coordinate 6,408 of WAAE01024734.1, forward strand.
TTAATTTAGCTGCACAGGTAAAAAACCTGAACTAAAAATATGCAAAGCAGGAGCATATTGATGTCCATTACCCCTCCTGTGGCAGTCTCAAAAGGAAGACAGCAAACACTGTACAGTGTTACGAAGGAAAGGAGAAAACAGAGTGGGCCTGGAAGACACAAACAGTTCAGCTGTGCAAGGAAGGCCAGCATCTTGCATGCACCTTTCCAAAAGAGTTGACAGAATTCAGAAGGAGCATCTAGTTCAGTATACAGAAAGTATTTCAAAAAACTCCAAGATGTCTTCTAAGATGCACTATTGTTTCCTTTTATATTTTGAAATTACTTTTATTAAGCCATTAAATATATGAAACAGCAAAAGTATTCTGGAGCCAAGTCACTTTCCAACTCGAAACCTAAATATCCATCTAATTATTATGAGTGGGTCATTGATTAGTGAGTAAGTCAAAGCTTTAGAACTCACAGTGCTTTGGGAAATTTTGATGATGTCCACAGAAATTCTAGAACAGCAAACACAAAGCACAGTAATATTTAAAAAGAGTAAAAAATACCAAATGTAGGTCAAAAGTGGCTTGTAAAAAGTTTGGTGTTTATGAAGTCAAGAAAGTACACTCAAGCTTTTCCAGAACAAAGGAAGAGTTCGAATCCAGGGGTGGAACTTTGCAATGCTTTAAAAATACAAGTCACAGATGCAGGAAGAATTTTGAATACAGAATAGTATCACAGTAGCAATTAAACATGCTGGATCATGGTAGGAGGGCAATGATCCACCATATAGACCCCAAATTCTTAGCTGCTAAAATGTCAGACATTACTATCACTTGCAAATTATTAGTCATTTCTTCATTTGTCCAAATAGAAAATATTCTCAAGATAAATAATTCACAGAACATCATGATTTGAAGGTCCAGTATTTGAATAGCAAATTTGAAGGTCTTCAAACTTAGAACCAGTTTTATCTGTTCAGTTCTAGTTTCAGTTGTACATGAGACTAGTCTTTGCTTCATTTCTTCTGTTCATACTCTGGTACGGAAATTTTGTAATATGAATATTCTCATTTTGATCTATTCAAGAAATCTGCTAGCACTTTCTGTCAGATCTTTTAACTATAAACACGATGAACGTGTTTGAAGTTCACTACAGAAGGTCTGGTTTACCACAACAGAATCACCCTTCGGACACTCCGGTTCAAAGCACCTCACTGGCAAGACTTAAAATCTGACAATTAAGTTACAGAGATTAAAAAAACACTTAAAATGAAGCAAAATGCATGTTTTCATCAGGGAATAAAGCATGCAGCCCAACTTTTCCATAGTTTCCTCTAACTTAACTCTGTAAAAATGAAACAGGAGGTATGATTCCTAACTTACATATCCAGTCTTCTGTTGATGAGGTTTGTTTTTACAGTGAATGGAATTTTAAATTCAATCATCTCCTAGTCATTTAAAATTCAATCATCTTGTAGTGTTACAAAAGAAAAACAAAATATATGAATCTGTTGTGTCATCCCTTAGCACTTCAATTATGTCCCACACACACTATCATTCATTCATAAACTTGCATGCAAGGAAGTTGAAAATACATGAATTTATCTCTTCCCCTGAAATGTACACCTACTACTGAATAGACACCCATAGAATAAACAGGGGGTTTTAAGAGCTGTCAGTGAAACACAAAGTCAACTGAACTTATCAGTTCCCTAAGTAGGACAACTTCAAACTTATTTACATACTTTAAACTTTTCATCTTTGACAGAAAAATTACAAAACATAAGTTAACACACCTTTCTCTACAAATCCAAAACTCTCTTTGAATTAACGAAAAACACTGACAATACTTGCTGTAGTTATGTAAATACTTTAAAAAGCTATCTCAGATCCCCCTAACATTTTTCGTTCACTGAGCTATGAATACTTCACATGCTGTGTAGCAAGTTTCTTTGCAACAAAGCATCTTCAAAGACCACAGAAAAATTAATTCTGTTGTGGGCTACAGAAGCTGCAGTTCTGACAGCACAATTCATTTGGGGCACTTTCTCAAGTGCAAACAGCTTCAGACGTGGCTTGCTATCACTTAAGTAAGCACAACTTAAGAGTGCAGCCTGCTAGATAGCTATTCAGTGACCTGATTGAAGTATAAAATAAATATTCAAAACCAGAAGCCTTCACAACTTGGTAGACATTTTAATCCATTTAATCAAACTCATGCAGCTCTATTAAACAGGGTACAAGACTGAAGGCAGACCTGTATTTAATTTGTTCCCTCTTCTCATAAAAATACATAATGGGAAAAGTGGTTAAGGAAAAATGTTTTATAGCTTCCTTTACATTCTGAAAAAACAGGAGTAATTTGGTATTTATTTCTGCAACACCGTTCATCTGGAAGGTTCTTCAAGGAGAGAAAACATACCTGCTATAGGCACATATCCAACTCCTTGCTGATATACAGTGGGCATCAGGACCACTGGCTGGGGCTGCATCATCATGGCAGCTGGCAAAGACTTCACAGAAAAGGCACAGATTAGAATAGATTAGAACAACTCAGGAAATAGCTAAAAAATGCCAGCAGTTTAAAGTGTTTGCAACAAGTAATCGCATTGGAAATCCAAGTTCAATAGTACAATATGACTATGCTAATCCATATTAAGCAAAATCTCTGGCAAACTAACTGAACTACCATCTTTCAAATGGCAATTATTTTGCCTGTGAATCAATAAAAACACATCATGTCAAACTTGCCTTTCACAAGAGTGATGAAATGTTGTTATCAAAATGCATTCTTTTAAAATACAGATTTAATCAGCTTTCATGCCTTAGTCTTGTGAAATGAATATACAACATACTCATCATAAATTAAATATTAGCCAAAATCTGATTTTTCTTCTTATTTTTTATTTTTAAAAGCAGTACACTGCTCCTTGAAGCAAATTCTAGTTTAAATCAATTATTTTTGAAGTAAAATGTGCTTTAACCAAAATATCAAATTAACCCCATTCCCTTTTACTACCACAATAACTGCAGTTATATTTCAGTTCAGTTTGATCCTTGAAAATATTGAATATTATGAACAGTACATTCACAGGGAGACAGTTTTCAAGGTAAATTATAAACTCTTTTCTCCCTGGGGTAATGAAACAACAGTTCAGATCTGGGGCAGAATGTGAATTTCAAACAGAAGGGAATATCTCTTCCCAGCTGTGCACTTAACAGCAGCTTCTGATGATATACAAGTGCAGTAGGAAGCATTCAGGGCTGCACGTGCTACAGTCATCCAACAGCTACTTGAAACAAAGGTGACAGATGAGAACACTCCAGGAGCTGCTGAACAAACCACTGTAAGTCTGCAGTTCATGACCAGTAGCACCAAATGAACAAAAAGAAGAGAAAAACTATGTCATCTAAAAAAGCATTCAAACTACCGAAGACACACCTAAGACAGAGAAGAGGTTCCTTATTCTGCTTTTAGACTGACATGAATTTTTAAAGATTTTTGGGAGTAAAGTTATTGTTAGATTTCACAAAGCTTTTTAAAAATTATTGTTATTAAATTAGAAATGGCAATGGACCATTTACCTGAGGATTTCTTTTTTATATGTATAATAGCACAGTGTTAAGGAAACTTTCCTGTCCGACCATGCAGGAGCCACTCTGGCACCCACTCCAGTCTGTAACTGCTGAGACCAAGGCCCCTTTGCAGTGGGTGGCTCCAGTGACCCCACGGGTGCCCCTCCTGGCTCCCTGCACACCCCACACTCACAGTCAGACAGGCTTTCCTTACCAGCTCAGCCCTGGCTTTCCCAGGGCAGTGTCTCAGACATTTGGATCCTTAAAGCAATTTCATCATGGTGCAGTAACACAGAAACAGCTCGAGCTGGTGCCTCTAGGGAGGGACTCCCAACAAAGGAATCCCTGGGCTTTTACACCCTCACACTCTGTGCACCCAGACAGTCTGGGGTCTTCCAGCCAACTCATCAGCTCCTGCTGTGTCCCAGTGTCCGGTCCCCTGGCTGTGCCACAGGTCCCTGTGCCCTTTGTGGTGCAAAGGGCCAGCATCAGGTCATGGTCCCTTTCCTGGGGCTCCCACCATGTCCCCCAGCCAGGGCACAACCTGCAGCTGTCACTGCAGCTGCACACCCAGCTACCTGCTCTCAGTGTATTCCTCAACAACAGAAATAAGCTGAATTTTGGTAATTGCAAAATAAGATAAATACCCATTTGCCACCTCACCACGAAGTATTTATTGTCTTTACAAGTATTTTTGACTGCTAGTCCGAGAGTTAGGTATAATTATTTTAAATGCCAACACACACAAACACCCAGTATGGTACAACAGATCTACTTCAGTCTAAAATATCTCCCTCCCACTACTTAAGGTTCTCTCCCTTCCCACCCCAAACTCGGCTTACCGTGTATGACATAACCAGATTAATCATTCCTTCCTTGTCATCACCTTGCCTTCCACTCAAGCTATACCATTCATCCTCCACATTTCCTTGTTTCAGAGACTCAGGAATTGTAATGTGTGTCCAAGCAATGCGATCATCCATTGAAAAGGCTCTCTGAAATATAATTTGAAAAATATTAATTGTCCTTAAATAATCCCCAAACTTAAAATTATCCTTGACTAACAGTTCAGTTTTATGCTACCAACTTTGTTAATTTTATTCCTTTTGAAACTACTTAAGCGTCAATAAATATTTTGGCCATCTCTTTCCAACAAGGATGAAGGACACTAAGTGGGATTACAGATTGATTGCAGACATTTAGTAGCAAGAAATTGAAAACATGAAGCAGAACACTCTAGAAATACAGCATCCTAACATCATCATAGGCTGTGTGATCTCATAACATCATATCAGAGGCCATTACATGAACACAAACAGCTTCTGTTTACTATGACAGGCTGTGAACTCCACCAGATAGAAGTACTGACCTGCTCCCCTGTTGCAGCAATTAAACAGACACTTGAACCAATCAGCTAAGCCCTCAAAGGAGCATCCAAAAGCCTCACTTGTGTAATGACCACACAGCTGCTGCACTGTCATGCTTTAGCAAGAGGCAGCAAAAAAAAGGCAAACCATGACATTAGCCTTAGCTGCAGCCTTTCAGTTTCTCCTAATAAATCCTAGTGACTACACAGTCTGTTATTTGACAGTTTTATTCCCAGGAATTCCAAACTTGGGAAAGCTTCCAAGCTCTTCCTAGGTTAGAATAGCACCGAACAATTTTCCAGTAAAACAGCATTGTACAACAGCCTATTTTTAATAGGGACAATGAAGGACATAAAGCTGCAGGGCATTCTGATAGCCAAGAGGAGCTTAAATAGCACTCGGACATCTTTTGCTTCTCTTCCTTTGCAGGCAAGCCTGCTAATGCCACTTTACCAGCTACCAAAGAAAAGCAACAGTTCTGACATTCTTGGGGAAGAGCAAAACCTTGAGAATTGCTGCTTTTGGAATTCTGAAAACTTTTTGTCATCTCCCAGAGAACACGGCTAAGGAACTGTCTGCACTAACTCATTCCTCTTCCGCAAGGTTTCACCCAAACCTCAGTCCAAACTGGAGATGGGGAGGGGTAGAAAAAATATATAGCAGTTCTGACCTCATCAAATATCTCTAGATAAAAGGAGTCCACGCCCGGGGGAACAGTGCACTGAATAACTTTGTTCCAGCGGGGGTTCTTGGCTCCATTATGTGCTGTTGGAGTTTCATACACAGCGTATCCCAGCCGGATTCGACAATAAGGATCCATGCGCGTCATTCCGTAATTCTTTGCCAGTTTGGCCTGAAAAGAAAAGAAACCCAGGACGCGTATTAACTTGAAAAGTTAATTACTGTTAGTTCATGGTAAGAACCAAATATTGAACAAAGGAATAGATTAAATTCTGTGACAGAGAGAAAAGAGTTAAAAAAAAAAACATTCAGATTAAAACATAAACCAGTAACACTATTAAGTGTCTGGGAGACCTTGAAAAGGCAACATCTTTTAAACCTATTTCTTGTAGAAAATACACATCTTCACTCTAGCTAAAATAAATTACTTCATCCCAAAGCACAAAATACATGATTACAAGGGCATTGTGACAAGTTCAATTTTTCCCTGGGTATCTGATCTCCAACACACAATCACAAGTGTAATGTCATAGAAAACCTATCCTCTTCCACTTAAGTTCTTTTAAAGGATGAAATACAGAAATCCAGTACCTTCAAGAATACCACAGAATCCAAAAGCACAACCTGCAAAAGCAGTTCAACTGAGGTAAACTAGTCATAGTAGATCATGTTTCAAAGTGATTAAACACTTATTTCAGGAGGTGAATTTAATAGTAGTTAATTCAGTGAACAACTTAAGGCCTAACATTACTATAAAATAGATGCTGTATAGAATCAGAAGAGATCCAACATACTTTTGCTGTAACATCAGAAGACAGGTGATGACAGTCCTGAACACAACACTGAGTACTACTGCACAGCTGTGCTCAAGCAGAAGTTGGGCTTTTTGGATGTGCTGTTTCTTTGACCTGAACTAAGCAGCCCATGGCTCTCATAGTAAGACAAGTGACAAATCACGGTGCCCCAGGGCATCTGCCACCTACGGGATGTTTACAGAACTCACAACAGTTGAGGCCATGCACTGTGTAACATTTATCACAAAGGCTGCACCTCAGGCTTGGAAAGTGCTTTTCTCCTTCAGAGAACATGTTAGTTCATCAATTCACACATTAGAGCTTGTGAGAAAGGTCTCAAACTGTTTCTTGTAAATGTGAACTTAAAAGTAAAACTTAAAAAGTTGGCATCCAAACTAAGCACTATCTATATTCTTGATTTGTGGCATTAGACAGTTTATCAAATCTTCATCAAAAAAAAGCGATAATCAGCTGTGCTTAGACAAACTCACTACCATCCCTATATATCTGCAACAAAAATAAAGCAGCAAATTAACTCCCCAGAAACTTTTTCTGATTTTCCATCAGTTTATTAGTAACAGAATTAAGGCATGCTGTTTAATGTACTTTATCAACACCTATTTAAATGCAGTACACTTCAACCTGATTTTCATCTTCTAGAGATTAACTACACCATGGCAAGTCTCCTATCCAGAACGCCACGTCTCAATACGCAGCCAAGTTTCCACAGCACTCCTGCATAAATTCCTAGACAGATAGAGAAAATTATCTCTTGTCTAGTGTACTGCCATTCAGAAGGACCATGACAGGCCAAGAGAAGTGTAGAGACAGGAATCTCAAAGTTCAATGAAGGAAAAACAATATATATGACAGTCAGACTTTGGGCCAACAGGCTGGAGAACAGCTTTGAGGAGAATGATGTGGAACAATATATAAGGGAACTGCAATTCCCTATAATATTGTCAAAATTACTAATGTCTTCCAATATTAAGTACAGGAACTACAGGAAGCCTCTGAACAGAGGTTTTCAGAGAAATCTGTTCACTGCAAAAACCCCCTTGAGTTTATTTATGTGCTGTAATATCAAGGTTTACAGGAAATTGCTGCACCAGGCAACGATGAAACATGAAACTGGACAAAATGCTGATGTACAGAAAAATGAAGCTACAAAACCTTTAAGAATTACTATCCATTTACAAGTAATTTAGTAACTCAAATTCCAACACAAAATCTTTTCGTGTCCACCAATTTTAAAAATTGCATTAATTATTTAAAATTATTTAATCATACAAAAATGGCACAATTTATACCTGTACTACAGTAATACTGAGTCTTCCTACTGTACCCATTGCTCCTCCATACTGTAGCTGCTGAGCTGCCTGGGCATCCAGCTGGATTTGCTGTTGCTGCTGGGTTGGGGTAATGCGAAGAAAATCTTGAGGAAGCTCACCAACAAATACCTTAAAAAAGAAAGAGAGAAAAAAAATAAGACCTTAAACTTTTATAATGGGAAAGAGATTAATATAAATCAAAGTGTAACGAATTAGGGAGAATTTAGTCTTGTTTTGACAGCATGAACAAAAAACTAATTAAATGACAAAACTGCCAACTCATGTAGCAAATGCTCTCCTTTTCAGAAACAATAATTTCCAACACAAGCTTCTGGAAAAAAAGTAGGACAGAGATCCAAAGCTGCTTTACAACACATTCATATATGATATCTGATGGCATCCAGTTCTTTCACTTATTTATCACACATGTCCAATCGTTCCTGTGCCAAGACACAGCACAATGCTTTCATCTGAAAGGTCACTTCCACAGTCACCTTCAAGACAGACTGTAAAACAGGATTTCCTATGGACCAAATCCTGCAACACAATAAAGATGTCCTAACGCTTTTCCAGTGTTAAACACAGCCAGCCTGCAACTACCCTTGGTGACAAAATTCCACCACACTCAAAACAACAATGTGGGAATTAAAAATCTGGTCTATCATGAGAATGAGCCAGGACAAAAAGTAGTAGTAGAGAACTTCTGTCACGTGAGCCAGTATGAATCAGCACTCCCCATGGATTTTCTGTTAGCTTTACAGTATAAAGGGAAAGTTTGTACCCATTATTTGTCAATTCAACAACTCGGGTTGTTTCCAGGTTTTCAACACTCAGTGAACATTATCAATTCAAATACATTTAGAGGGATCGCCATTTTAAAATAAAGATCTATAATAAAATTTCAAAAGGCAAAAAAAATGTCATAGAACATTTATAATTAAGCTGCATTCATTTCTGCTGTCTATAGAGTGGATTACATATTTAATACAGAACTGTCTACCTCATCAAGACAAAAGACAATGCAATTTCTCATGCTGCAATCCCAAGCAAGATTACTCAATCATGCACCTGGCAGATGTATACCTACAGCACATAATTTAAGAAGCTAACAGGCCCTGAGGACATAGCTTTTCAAGATTACACAGCATGTGCATGTCAACATTGCATCTTGGAGACAGAAATTGCAGCTCTTGCCAAATCCCATGTTTGACTATTTTGTGTGATTATCTGAGAGCCTCAGGATCCTGGCAACAGTAGGTGTCACATGCCAAAAAGGAAGTTTATCTGAAAAGTTCAGGAGGAAGCACTGAATGCCTGTTGCTGAGCTATTGGGAAGCAGAGTAAAAAGGGAATCAGTTTTGCTTACAAGCACCTTAAAATTTTACAATTAAAAACTTAAGCAGCTGAAGTTTTAATAAGTGGAAAGAAATAACAGGCAGAGAGGGAGAAAACTCAGCTGGGGTTAATAATAAAGGAAGTTTATTAAAGTTTGGCTGGCAATGAGACATGGTGTTATAACAGCCTTCTCCCTGGAATACATTTTAAAATAAAACATAATCCATTTAGGCAAGATCTGAAATGGCCTCAGAATTAGCAAGGAAATGGCATTTAAAACACAGCAGGTCCCCCTCCAGCCCTGGTCCTCCAGGAAGTTTCAAATTTGGTACCATTAGCACCTCTAGGAATAGACATCATTAACATTTCCCATATTCAGAAGCAATGGCTGCACCCCATCTCCATCTTCACAGGGATACTGGAAAGCTGAAGTCATTCACAACAGAAGTCTAATAATAGCTTTTGAAATTTTATTTCTTAAAAGTTTGCCAATATCTGCTCCAAAATAAAAAACCCAAACAAACTAGTCTCTGTACTGAAGTCTAAAGGGGAAAAAAGTCCATAAAGGAGACTGAAGTTTTCTTACAGCAACTAAGCTGATTCTCGGTTATTCGGTTACTTCACACAAAGCCACACTCTTACCCTAGAACTGCGGGGCTGACATACATAGAAACTAAAACCATCTACTGTTAACTAAGTTCCCAAAAGATCTGAGTTGTAAACCCCTCCAAAAGGGAAGAGAGAGGAACAGGAAACGCACACACTTATCTTGTATGTTCAGTTCTGACTAAGATTTGGTTCACAATTCCTGGTGGTATAGCCTGTAAAATATCTTTGAGAGGTGCTTATTGAAGGAAATACATTATTAAGTATGTTCTTATACTCATTATCAGCTGATTCCATATTGATAGAGACAAATCAGTACCATGCGATCTTTTTATCTGTAAAGAAAACAGATCAATTTACATCCTCCTCAAAGCATTTAAAAGCAGGGACATAACTGCCACCTCTCAACCTGAATTAAAAATACAAAGTTACGTAACCAGAATTCAACCATAAAAGCAAGGAAAACATATGTGACGAGGTTGTGTCACTGATCCTACTCCACAACCACTTTGAAATAAATGCACTTCCCTCTGTTATAATGGCACTTTAGAAAAAATGTGAAATTCAAGCATGTTCTTGATACGGACAGGGATGGGACTACAATTCAGAAGACAAACTAAAAATAAGCCAGCCTTATAATCACTTTCTAATTAAACTTTACTGACAGCATTGCATCTCAAAAACATGGACTATCTAGAAATAGAATAATACTGCCCCTCCCATCTGCTACAACCACCCAAGAGGTAGTTTGATGGATCTTCAGAGTAAAATGCTGCAGGTATAAAAACTTCATCTCAACTTCTTCAAACTGAATATGGTCTGATATTCTACAGCTATTTGACGTAACTGAGGATGGGGTTGTCTCAGTCTCACCTTTCTGTTTCTCACGCAACATGAAATGGTGCCAGAGCTGTAAAGTGGGTCAGTGTAAAGGCCTGACCAGAAGAAACAAGGGTTGGAAGTAAAGGGAATGGGAGGTAAGTTGTCAGAACCTTCAACTCTCTGATCCTGCAAGTACTGGCACCTGTGTAAGGGGAGAGAAAGGGACACAGAGCCAAACACAGCCACAAATGCCCCGAGTTACAGAAACATTTGCCCAGACACAACACACTCAGGGAACCATAATTAAGGTTTCCACACTAGCAATTACCAAGGAAGTCTAACATGAAACTTCTTCAAAACATCAAAGAGCTTTAAACACCTAACTACTCAAAAATTTCTGACCGTTCTCCTTTAAGTGGTTTTACTGTTTTTAAGAAAGAAGAAGTGAGTGACAGAATATTGAACTATTATTCTATGCTTTACACACTGAAGAAAAAATTGGTACCAGATAGGAAGCATCCAGAGGTCCTGAAAGAGCTGATATTTGTTCAAGGCTGCTCTTTAACATCTTTGAAAGGTCATGGAGATTAGAGGAACTCCTCTATAACTGGAGAAAGACAAATCTCACACCCAGCATTCCAAAGGGCAAGAAGGATAACCTGAGGAACCACAGGCAGGTCAGCTTCACCTCAATCACTAAGAAATTCATGGAGCAAGTGCTTCTGGAAGCCATTCCTTGATATATGAAGGAAAAAAAGCCAAACACGGATTAGGAATAGCCAGCCTTTACCAAAGTTTTAAAAGAATAGAAAGCTGATGAGCCATCTGCCTTCTGAAAAACAAGAATATATGACTAAGGAAAGTGCAAAATGTATCAAAGCTGGATCATTACAATCTGAATGGGTGGACTACAGGATGGATGAAAAGCTGACCGAGGCATTGAGCTCAGAAGCCAAAGTTCAGCGGTTAATGACACTGGAGGTTGGTTAAAAGTGAAGCTGTTCAGAGGTCTGTATGGAAAATAACTTATGTGTCTAATATTTTTCCTCAGTAACAAAGGTGAAGACAAAAGGCATTCTTATCAGTTTTTAAGATGACGTTAAATTTTGGGAGAAATTACTTGTATACTTGAGGACAGGACCACCTAGAGAGACAGAAGAATTCACTGGCAGGAATCTCATGAAATTCAACAAGGGCAAAGACCTGTACTTTTGCCAGAAAAATGCCTGGCACCGGTACAGACTTGAGAACAACTGGCAGGACTGCCTGTACCTCTACAGAGGTGGAGAGCAAGCAAAACATGGATGAGCAGAGGACTCTTGCAGCAATGAATCCTAACAGAAAACTGCACGTGATCAACAAGAATCCAGCTAGGGGGCTGAGAAAAGGAAACAATTGCTGGACCACACTTGGAACACTGCAATGGTTTGGGGCCCAGCAGCACATGAAAAATTATGAACTTCAGGGAAGACAGCAAAGATCCACCAAGAAGGCCTATGAAAAGGGCTGGAGCATTTGTGAGGCAAGGCTGAGGATTTTTTTAGAATAGAAGAAAGTTAGAATGCACCTTGCAGTAGCATTCTGGTATCTCCAAGGAAGTCATTGAGAAAACAGTCCCAGGTTCTCTTCTGAGATGCACCACAAAGAAAAAGAAGATCTCGATTGTTAACCTGAAATGGAGCAGACTTCACATGAAAAAAGGAGGGGGTAAAAGCACCTGCAAAGTATGCCAGGAACTATGGTATACAAACATGAGTTAAAAATTAAAGACAGAATGAGTGTCCATATGACATCTGTGTCCATGCCTGGAGAAGTGAAGGCTCTGGGGAGACCACACAGCACCTTTCAGTCCCTGGAGGAGCCTACAAGAAAGCTGGAAAGGGACTTTTGACAAGGGCCCATAAAAAGTTTTGAAGAGTCTCAGAAAAAAAACTTATCAGAGTAGGGATTATTAGGGAAATTAGGAGCAGAAGTCTATGCAGTCCTAGGTTGGTACTTCATCTAATTTTGAAGGACCTGATGTATTTGCCAGCATGGTGGATAATCATGGAGAATAACCATGGAGAGTAATTTTGGATATGATTGGCTAGATAAAGAATCACAAAGTTTTGGCGGCTCAGTCTTAATCTAAAGCCTGGTCAAACTCTTTATTAATACTCTCACTTGTAAAAGGTATCACTTAGCAGCCCTTACATATTCAGCTATAGTTTAGATTTTAAAAGCTGTTTTGTTCATAAAAGATTACAAATATGCAAATATGCTAATTTCCATTCTGAAAATAGCCAGAGATATCTATCTATATTCTAGCGGAGTATTTACAGTAACAGAGAGGATGAATTCTGTTTCACCTGAAAAAGTAAGCAGCAATAAGATTTTTTAATTACACAGCAAGTAAGCAGTGTCACAAATTAGAAAGTGCAGGTATAAGACTGGCAACAGCCCACTTTAGTTTCTTAACCACATGAAACAACCTTGAATATTTTCTTGCTTGTTCAAACAGGAAGACTGAACTGTTCCCACCAGCAATAAAGAAAAAAGTGGTTCCCAATCCTTTAGCACCATTTAGTGGCTATTCATTTGTAATGCAGTTGCATATATAAAAACTAGTAGGATTTTATCTTCCTCTCTGAAGAGAATTAAGAAAGGCTGGATTGTACCATATAAAAACCTCCAGCTGTGAATGCCTGCTTACTATTGCATAATTTATTCATTCATTTGAAAACATTCAAATCTCGGAAGTAGGTAAGGAAGAAAAGCATGTACAACAACGTTAGCAACACATTAAAAAAACTCCAAAACCTGAAGCCCAGAAAGCCAAAGTTGCATGAGATAAATCATCACATGTATTTTGTCAGGTTTTAATCAAGTTTAGGAAACAAAAGACTGCAAATAGATTATACAGGAGTACCTGGGAAACTCTAGAACAAGACATCTAGAAGAGTAACATTCAAGACAGACCAGCGAGTTATGATAAATAAAAACAAATAAGGCACTTTAAGGAATAAAATTGACAACCATATCATATTACTGTCATAAGAAAAGTGACAGCAGTGCATTTTTCAAGATTAGCAGTAATTCACCTCACTTTTCTTTCTACAAGGCTGCATAAATTTAAAAAAAAAATTAGCTGTTTCTACATAATAAAATACAGGAGTGTAAATTTATTGTTTTTTTAAAAAAAACTCATTTCACCGTAAGCAATATCATATGGTCAATGACTACCAGATCCTTTCAGACAAGAGGAAGAGACAGGACCAGCACATCTGTCGAAAGCTGATGTTGTAACACCTGTTCACACGTAGAACATCCCGGTGTGAGGTATGATTATCCCTGGGAAAACCAGACAGTAACATATTCCCAATAAACTGTCAGCACCACTTCCCAGAAGGCTGGTAAATTGGTTTTACGACGGCTCAGCTCCCGTCCAACACGCACGCCTACACCCTGCACTGGATGCGCCGCTCCAGCTTTCAGGCGGCAGCTCCAGCGACAGCGGCCCGACCTCCGCCGCCGAGCCGCGAGCACAGGGAGCTGCGCTCCGCTTCCACGGGAAAGCGGTCTAGCTCCGGTTCCGTGTAAGCACTTCCCTCCTTGGAAAGGCCTCTGGGCAAAGAACGGGCAGAACAGCCGCCTCAAGGACTCCGCACAGTTAGGAAGGACTTCCCCCTCCCCTTTCCCAAAGCCTCTTCGCAGGCGAGGAACCGGGCGACAAGGCAGACTTCCCTCCCCCGCATCCCAGCAGCCTGGAGAAGATGAGAGGGCTTTTCCTCTCCCCCTTCCGGCGCGGCCAGAGCTGGGGCAGGGTGAGACACGGAGCCTCCCTCCCACAGCGACGCCGGCAGACGCCGGGCGAGCCCATCGGGGTCTCCATGCCGGGCCTCGCCCGCCCAGCGCGGCGAGCGGTAACAGGAGATACCCCTGAGTGGGCCCCGAGGCGGCGCCGCGCCCGCAGCACTCACCGGGCCCCGCTGGGTGGTGACGGTGGTCGCCATGGCGCCTCGCCGGGGCCGCGGCCGAGACCCTTCCTCCTCCTCCTCCTCCGGCCCCGCCAGGCCGCCGATGCCGCTCCCAGCCCCGATCCCGGTCCCGCCGCCCGTCACTCCGCGCGACCCCCGCGTCACCTGACCCGCCCGGCCCCGCCCCTGGGGCAGCGCAGCGGCGCCCTCTTGCGCATGCGCCTGTGCACGCACCGGGAGGGGCGGGGAGCCGTCCTACGCATGCGCTGTCCAGCGCTGCGGCCGCCGCAGCGAAGCGCGGCGCTGCAGGGGTGCCGCGGCCGGTAGGGGGCGCCGCGGCGCCGTGGCGGAGGCGGGGCGGGCGCGGCGCCTCAGGCCGCCATCTTGTGCCGGGGGCGCCGCTTCCGCGCTCCCGGAGCGCCCCGCGGGCGGTGAGAGGTGTGCGGAGCCTCGGGGCGCTTCCCGGCCCCCTCTGCCAGCCGTGGGGGCCGTGTGAGAAAGGGAACGACTCACTGCCTGGCCTGGCCCCAGTGGTTTCCCAGAGCTTGCTGATCAAGCGCAGCCCTTTCCGAGAGAACAAAAGCAGCTTTAGTATTCATCCGAGTGCTGCTTCGGGAGATAAAATCTGATTATTTCAAGGCCTGTTTAAATAACATAACTGTTTCCCGTTGTTAGGGCTATTTCCTGTTGTCAGAATCTGCTGCACAGTTTTAGCCCTTAATTAAAATTCTAGTGCGGATTTCGGCAGCTGGATATAGAACAGTGCAATTAGGAATGCTCCAAATATAGCACCAGCTTCTTTTTTTCCCCCCCTTTTTTTTTTTTTTGCCTCCACTCTCCAGTAACATCTTGCAATGGGAACAGCCTCATTTTCTTTACTTTATAGAATCATAGAATGTTATGGGGTTGAAATTACCCTTAAAGATCATCTGGTTCCAACCCCCTGGCATGGCAGGGACACTTCCCACTAGACCAAGGTGTTCAGAGCTCCATCCAACCTCACTTTGAACACTGCCAGGCCTGGGCATCCACAGCCTCTCTGAGCAACCTGTTCCAGTGCCTCACCATCCCTACAGTAAAGAATTTCTTACTGATATCTATCTAGTGGTAAATTTCCACTCTTCCAATTTGTACCCATTACTCCTTGTCCTGTCGCTATAGCTCCTTACAATGAGTCCCTCTCCAGCTTCCACGTAGGCCCCCTTCAGATACCAGAACACTGCTGTTAGGTCTCTTCACAACATTCTCTTTCCCAGGCTGAACAGCCCCCACTTTCTCAATCTGTCTTTGTAGAGCAGGTGCTTCAGTCCCCTGATTAATTTCATGACCCTTCTCTTGACTTGCTCCAACAATTCCACGTCCTTCTGATGCTAGGGATATCCAAGGTGTGAGCAGTACTCCAGGTGGGGTCTCCCAAGAGCGGAGTAAAGGGTGAGAATCAATTTCTCGCCCTGCTGGGCACACTCCTTTTGATGTGGCCCAGGACATCATTGGCTTTGCACACACTGCTGGCTCATGTTCAGTTTGTCATCAACCATCACTCCCAAGTCTTCCTCTGCAGGTAAGAAGTCTTGGCATTATTACGACATTACAGTCCTGACATCATGAGGGCAATTGGAAGAAACAGAGTGTTAACAAGCTTCACTGGTATTCTTACACTTAAAACCACACAAGCTACGAAATTAGTTTTCAGTGAGTCATGAGCCGTTACAGTTTTACTCGCCATGGATTTCATTCCAAGACCTCAACTAGTCATAATAATTTCAAAGAGATCAGACAAAAGACATTATTGCCTCTATGAGATTTGCATCAACAGAAAAAAATTAGTAATATTAACTCAGAAATTCTTGAGATTTGTTTTCCCCATAGAGAGTTGCGCAGTGATTAAAGTGAGCATTGTCCCTTCCTAACGGTGTTGCCACTTTCTTACTTCATTTTTTATTTTCCTGCTTTATTATCGTTCTCAGGAAGGCCGCATAGAATCTAATAACTTATCTTTATTCACCATTTTAAGCCATTCTAAGCAATTTTTCAAGGGTTTGTTGTTAAACAAGCTTCCCCCGGTCCTTGAATCGGTGCCTGCAGGTGGATCGTGCCGGGCAGCGGCACGGCAGTGGCGGCACCGCCACCTGGCGCACGTCTCCGGAACGACAGGCGGCCTCCGACCGGGGACGAGCGGGGTGGCTTCCCCGGGGACCACCGCAGGCAGGCAGGCAGGCACAGTCGGCAGCGCGTCTGGTGTCAGCGTGGTAATTAAAGCGGGAATGTAAGCCGTGGGAAAGGTGAGAGAACAAAAGTCATAAAACCCTCTTATTTGCAACATATGGGCATCGTTAAGAAAAGGTTGAAAGGTAATCAAAGAAGCTATAATGACAATAAATTGCGTTTATCTTGTAATAAACATTTAGACATCAGTTTCTCCTGTATCATTCTTTCATTCTCAAGTCTCTTCTCTGTTGTTCCCAGTTCTTCATCTACCCTTTGTATTTATGATAGGCCCATTTGCCTCTTTTTATGAATTTTTAAGAGCTTAATATCTCCGAAGACATTAGGTAAAAATTGATTACAACCAGACAGCTGGTTGTAGATGTGTAGAGACAAACAAATACACATCCACATAGTGGGATTGCTTGAAAGTTATCAAATAGACATTTCCCCCTTGCCTGGCTCCAGAGTGTGAAAGTGTCAATAGCACCTAAGCTTTTCTTCATAAAATCAGAAACCGGTGTCTCCAGGCGGCAGAGAAGAGAAATGCACATGATGCTGCCCTCACTGAGGAACAATTGCAGCAGAATTCCTGACAAATTAATTCTGTGCTTGTTCAGAAACCCAGAAGGGACACTTCAAAGGCTGAGGAGAGGCTGATGCTATGGGGAAAGGGAGGGAACACAAAGCTCAGGTGGATAATGTCTGACTTTCATTAGGTGTTTATTTAGCACTCAGCGTTGGGGTCTGACTTGAAAACTGAAACCTGTTAAGTGGCACTTTAAATATGCAAATAGCAGCAATTAGTGTGGTGAGAGAACTACGTTAGTACTTCTGTGAAAATAGCACACTCTTAGGAAGGTCAGGCCTCCAAGTTTTTTAGGTAAGATACCTATTCGAATCCTTCATGAAGGAAGTAAACTTCAAACTCTTCTTTACTTCGTCGCTTCCCCAGGGAAAGCTCACAAGTGAGTTGAGTGGTTACGTTTTGTGCCATTTTGAGTATCTCCCTTAATACTGGGCGAGTTTCCAAAGTCATTTAACCCCACTGGTTTACAAAAACAGTGAACTCACAAGAAAGTTTTAAAATGTATTCTTAGCTGTGCAAAAGTTGATACATAAAAGCAGAGTCGTAAATCACAGTTGAGATTTGTCTGTTTCAGAGATACTCACCTGGCCCTGCAGAGGATCTCTCAGTGAACTGGCAAAACAGGTTTTGGGTTAAATTTTGTAGATATTATGAACATGTAAGAGTACTGTGGGATGACTCTGCATCACTTCCACTACTGGCTTGGATCTTAGGCAGTGTCAGCCCCTTTTTGCCGCGTCCTCATAGGACTTTAGACACCACACAAAGGGACAATTCCTGTTGCATTGGAAAAAACACTTTTTATGAAATGCAGAGCCCAGTTCCACCATCATTTCTTACTCAGTCTTGCCAAGCTGACTTGAAGTTGATTGCAGGTGGGGGTGACAGTGGAGAAGGCCAAAGGGATCCACTGCTTTGTGGATCCAACCCAAACCAGAGTGCACGTGCAGACAAAGGAAAGGGATATCTCAGGCTTACAGCTATAGAAAAGCCCTTGGAGTCCCAGTGAGCTGAGCACAGCTTGTTGGGATGTATGCAGACTTACATGGGGGCTGGACACAGTACCAAACACCGAACAAGAGACTGCAATGCTAATCTTTTGTTCATGGTGCCAGATCAAGCTCGGTAATGTACAACTGAGCCGAAACAAGAACATGGAAATTTCAGATGGTGCTCAGACTGGCTGTAACAAACAATAATTTCCACTTCAATGGCATACAAGGTACTCACAGTGCATTGCAAACTTTAATTAATCCTCACAGTCCAGTTGGGATACAGAAGAATTACGTCCCCCATCATGGAGGAAAGATGGCTCTGGCATGAAACAAGGCAACCCTGGAACAGCACACAACAACATTACCCAGGCATTTCAGTCAGGACAGATCCTGCACTGAGACTAGAAGAGAATAAATTGAAGAGAGAAATAATTAAATACAGACTGAAGATCAAAATCAGTGCTGCCTCCCTCCTGACATCGCACCATGAAGCAGAGCTGTTAAACAGCAGGCAGCTCACCACCCTCACAAGCACTGCAGAATTTTATACTCCGGTGTTAGAGCTGCTGATTGAGCCAGATGAGTATTGGCAAAAGCCTTGTTGGAGCAGTTGTGGGGGATTCTACCAGCAAAGCCGAGAGCACTGCCGAGCAGCTAATAAGTGGCTATTCTTCAGTCACGCTGCACTCAAAATAGCTTTCCAGCAGAGGAAAAGCAAATTCTATTGGCTTCAACACCTGGTTGAGCAACTTAATAAGGACAAAATTGAAAGTTAGGGCTGAATCATTATTTATTTTATAGCTACATCTTCATCACACAGTTCACTCCAAAATGGGAGTTATTTCATTTCAAATCAGGTTTGTGCAAGCTTTTTCTATAGGTTCATTCAGCACAGAGGTGAGGAGACAGTTCTTTGAAAACAATTTCAGACACCAGCTGCTTCAGAGGAGGAGAGAAATCTACAATGATAAGAAGACTATCTCCTTCTTCTCCAGTTTTGCCATACTTTTCCCAAATTGTATTTTTTAGGTGTATTTTTAATGCACATGGGAAATTGTAGCAGAGCAAAACTGTATTTAGTGTTATTTTGGCAACATGTCCATTTCCAGACAGCGCTTCAAAAGAGATGAGCAAATAGTTAGAAGAGTGAAATGTCTCTATCCTGTGCACAGCAGACACAGAAAACCACTTGTTTCTCTTACTGAAATTACGTTTTATATATTTGAAAGCTGCTATTGTTTTACCTCTTAGATTTCTTCTCACTAAAGTTCAGCTATTCAGAGGAATGTCAGAGGAATGTCAGATTAAACCTATCCTAGTTCCTTCAGCCTTTTGTAACAAGTATACCTTTCTGAAGCCTGATAATTATTGTTGTATTCCTCTGGTCCTTTCCCAGTAGGACCATACCTTCCCTGAAGTGTCCAAAATTGGCTGTGTCCCATCCTAGCTCAGATGCCCAGCTCTCTACAGACAGCTTCAAGGAGAGCTGAAGAATTGCTAAATGTTTTGTAGAAGATAACATGGGCTATAAATTGCAATAAGGGATTGCCATTTTTGCAGCACAATAACATTGTAAACATCCAAATCTCTTTCTGACATGCAATTATTTAACTGTTCGTCCTCATCTTATGTTTCTGCAGTTCATTATTCTTGTCTAGGTGTGATGACCTGTTTGTTTTTATTGATTTGCATCCTCTCAACTCCTCTTGGTGTTGTTATACAATGTATACCTGTTATGTTTGATTGGCAAATATACCTACCCACAATAACTGTGAATAAATCAATGTGTTTATTGGTTTGTTTAAAAACAAGCTCCTCTCTTATCCAGAGGTGAGTCTAGCAAATGAAATTTTCACATCTTTTTTATTTAATCAGATTATCCTTTTTAAATCTAGATTATTTTTTAAACAGGAGGATTCCCTGCTGCCTCATTTAAAAAATCACAGACGTTAGAAGTCCTTATTTGAAAAAGGAAGACTAAAGCAATGTAGATTTTGGCATTCTCAGCTCACCATAGGAGGACTTGCAGCATTCTCAGTTATAATATCTTTACTTGTGCCTAGTACCATGCTCGGCTGTGAATAGATGTCATAGACATCCTGTTCATGTGCTGTACAAATTTCCATGTACTTATTTCACTTATTTTGTTCTCCTCTCAGAAAATAAAATAAATACATAGAAAAATGAAGGGATTGTTTTTGTCTGTTCCCCAAATTTCTCCTTACCAAAATATAAATTAAGATATAGAAGGGAAGAAACAATGAAAAATAAGAAGGAAACGACAGAGGAAGAAGTGACAACTTCCTTCAAAATGGTAAGGATGTTGTTTTAGAGTAATTCTAACAAGCCAGATTTTTTTCAGATATCTTCCAAATCATAGTAAATTTGTTCATATACTTCCCATTTGATCTAATATTTTGTGTAGGCACAAATAGTATAAATTTCTTCATTCTTAAGTACTGAATTCCTGGGCAGGAATTCTTTCATTCCCACTCCATCCCAAGGCAAGCAAACATTACTCTTCTGCTTACACAAGTTCATTATAGAAATCTTTACTCATCTTTCCAGCAAAGCATAGTTTTTCTCCTTTGTAATTTAGCTGCTTTGTTGATTCTCCACGATCACATCATATACATGCAGATCAATGTGCTTTCTCCTCTTTCCAACTGCTGTTTTTTCAGAAGGGGCATGAATTTTCTGTGTGTAAAAGGATTTCTGCATGTTAAATGGCATACTTTCTCCTACTGGGTATTTCAGTTTTATAGATATTAGTTTTTATAATTAACAGTGAATATTGTGAGGACTCTACAGTTACAGTTCTTTCAGTAGTGATATTTAAAAAATAGGTTCTTTCCCTACTTGGCTCGTCCTCTAGGTCTCTATATTTGGTGCCTAACTGCCTGCAAGGAAATCATTATTTTCTGTTAGATGTTTAATCACAAATCTTGCAAGGAAATCTGCTCTTTTCCAAACAGTGCAGAACTTACTTCATTACCACATTGACATGCTAGATACACTTCCTAGCCCTACAGTCCCATTGTCTTAAAAGTATGTAGCCCATATTCCTTTGGAAAAGATTCTTTTCAAATAATTCGATAGCCTGATTTACTCTATCCATTTTTCCTCTAGAGTATTTCTTGCTGAGTGTGACAGGTTGTGGGGGACAGGGCAAGTTGCACAGAAATGTGCTCAGTGCCTGCAATGAGATTTTTATATGTACTGGCTCTGGTTTCTGTGTGGTGAGGTCCTCAGCCTCCTCTGAAGTCAGCACAGATGTACAGAGAGGGTCTGGAGCTCTGTCCAGGGTGCAACAGCAGTTTTGCTTCTCTGCAGAGCTGCCTTAGCTCAGCCTCAAGGAAGTCAATAGGAGCTGCAGGAGTCCAACACCTCTGAAAATGCAGCACATTCAGCAGCTTTTCACCTTGTTTCTTTCCAACAACTTCAAAGTTGTTATGGTACTAGAGACACTGCTGAGGTAAAGCAATTAGATACTGAGTCAGCTTGAGCATTCTCAAATATCAGAACTGGACAACATCGACATCTGTAGCTAAGTATTTCAAGCATTTCCTAACTCCTTCTTCTGTTCTCTGATTATTAGGTGCCACCATATAAAGTGTCACCTTAGTGTTCAGTCATATTACTATGTGACTGAAGAGGAAATTAATTTTTTCCCTGGAAAGGAGACTTCTAATGAGGTATTTGTCTTGTGTTTAAAGCTAATTGCTTTAAACACAAGAGCAATTGGCGTCTTCTTAGACTTGCTGAAGATCTAAGTTTAGTTTCTGTAGGCTCTATGATCTCAGTAAGTGGTTTGATCTCTCCACGCTACCTCTCCACCCTCAAACAAGGTAACATTAATGCACCTGTTGAGTGGAGTGTTACAACTCTGCATGCTCAGGGGCAGAGTCATCTGTGACCATGGACAGTGTTTCAGACAAAAGGCCCTTTTGGCCAAGGTCTTCAGCACTTACTGTACCATGTGTAATATGCATACTATATATGCAATGAATTGCTGCTCTAAGTGTGGCTTTAACCAAAGTTCTAATAAACTGTAAAGAAGGCAAAAGTTTGTAAGAGACACAGATATAACAGATCTGTATAACACATATGCTCACGTACCTGTTTCAAGTCACTTTTTTCTTGGCTTCCCTTCTGCTGCTTATAGCACTTCCTGGCACATATTGGTGCCTTCAACACGAAGGTAGTGTCACCTGACTGTAATTATAGCGATTTCCCCTGCAGGAATCCAGCCTGACAGCTATATTCAGAACACAAAATATGTGTGAATTAGAAATACAACTTTGCTTTTTATGTGATAACCTAGCACATAATACACTTTTTTCCCTAAAATTTTCCTACTTTTTTCCCTAAAATAAAGATAGGCAAGACAGAAACATCATAGGATTATCTGAGGGTTTATACATCATTCATAAAGACTGCCAATTGTAGAAAGAACTGCATGTGTAGAAAGTGCTGCATAGAAAGTAATTTTTCTTCATTCTTGTTCTTTATCCATAGTTTACCAGAAAAAAACTTATTTTACTATGACCTGTTAACACTGCTATTGAAATAGTTTATCAAAATCAGAGAAAGATTTGTTTTCTCTCTCTGCAGAATTCACCAAGCATTTACACGTTATGTGAAGTAACAATTTTATGCTGTTTAATACATTTGCAAGCCCTAATACTTCTTTTGGCTCCTACAGAAGCCTCTGAAGTTTTATGTAAGCCACCCTCAGGCTTCATGTGTGCTGTGTCTACAGGACAGCAGATGAAGCTAGTTGGGAAGATCTGTTGAAAAATGAAGGTGACAAAGCTATCTATCCCTCTGCAGAGTGATCTTTTGTGACCCTTCTCAGGGCATATTTCTGGAACCCTTTCTTTGTGACCATTTTTCCTTTTTAACTTTGATCCTACTGAACCTTTGTTTTTCTTGTAGCTTTCCCTGTGGCACCGGGCAACAAGAATTAGGTACTGTGAGTCTGGTGTTGCACAGGTGCAATTGTCAATGAATACCAGGTAGTAGAGTTCAGACTACCTTGGCACAAATGCCTCTGTACAGGCAGTTCACATCTCAGTATTTTATTATCTGATAACAATTGTATTTAAAGGTCTCTATTTAGGTTGGGTTCTAACTGTACCAGGCATTTTCTCTGATTAAACCATTTTATGTGTACGTAAACTGTTCTGAATGATGTTGTTGATCCAGATTAGGAGATTTCTACCCTCAGCCTTTGCCTCAACTCCTTTTTGCTCCCTCCATTTTGTTCTTTCGACATTTACCTTATCATTCCCTCCTTCAATTTCCTAAAATTTTTCTAGTTTAACACAAACAAACAAACATACACTTTCAAGTATGAAAATAAATACATCATTTCATATTACTGTCTCATTATTCAGTTGGGGAACCAAGATATGGGGAGATTGAGTGACTTGCCAGAGGAAAAGGAGGAAGGATGCATGAAGAAAATTTAGCTCCTCTGAGTCACAGTTCAGCATCTTAAACTCTTTGTTCTGACTTCATCTTACCTCTGAGTGTTGCCCAATCTCTTTATGCTCAAACTTCCCTCATCTAAACTATATCTCTTCTGATTTCAAAGGGTGACTTGTCATACAGGACAGGCACAGAAGAGATTAAGGGCTTGTTCTAGGCTTTTCATCTCTGGAATTTTTCTCCACTGCCACTGCTACAAGCTACAGTGAAATTGATGTGCTGGGATCACAACTTTCCCTTCACCATCTCAGAATTTTTTTCCCTCTATCGTGTTTGTCCTGTGAACTGTTTGTTCGCCAGATGCTGCCTGGCAAGCATTGTCTACCTGCTTTGTGCATAAATATAAGAGATAACTTGAAGGTTCAGCATGATTACCAGTTGGCCAGCTGCCATGTTGGTCTTTAGGATTTAACTTTTCATCCACAAAAATGACATGTATTTATTTATTTGTATTTTTAAAGTTCCACTGGCTATTGTCTCTAGCTGCTTTACCAAAAGCTTTTAGCCAAATGTAAATATGTACTGCCTGAACTAATGTCTACTAATGAAAGCCCTTCTTGACCAGCCTAAACTAACATACCTTCCCACATCTTGAAGTTCCTCCATGCATTTTCTCAAAGTCTGGAGAAAACATATACTCTGCAAACTGCAGTGTGATCTCTAAGTGAAAAAACTTAGAAACTGACAATCTAGTAGGGGAGTGGATTCCAGGATTATGTACATTGCCCACTTTCAGTCAGATTAGCACAAACTGCATTTTTTTGCCTCCTTTGCCTGAAGCAGTGAGTTCTCTGTTAGGTTTTTACTACATGCAGCTATCTACTATAAAATATATTCACACTTAACAATCTAATTGAAAAAAACCCCAAACCTATGTTCAGAACCTAAAGCTAAGTTGATTTCCAAAATCAGCCTACATGAACTCATACATTAATGCACAGAAGGGATGGCATCGTTTCACTCTGGTAGGCAGCTGAGCAACACACAGCTGCTTGTTCTTTTCTGCCCCAGTAAGGGTAGAATCAGAAGGATAGAAGTGGGAAAACTTGTACCTTGAGATAAACAGCATTTTTTTTTAAAGGGGATGGGGGGAAGAAGTACGAACAACAAAGAGAGGGGGAAAAACCCCACAATAAACAAAACTAAGTGAAAAAAGTGATCCAGAAGAAAACACTTGCTCACCACTGACTGATG
This sequence comes from Nicator chloris, assembly GCA_013400495.1. Classification (NCBI taxonomy): domain Eukaryota; kingdom Metazoa; phylum Chordata; class Aves; order Passeriformes; family Pycnonotidae; genus Nicator; species Nicator chloris. The sequence goes on from WAAE01024734.1 coordinate 31,338, forward strand.
CCCAGCCCCGAGAAATAGCAGCTCATGCCAGCCTCCATCCCCCACTCCTAGTTTTACTGCTGAGCATGGCCTCATGAGGTGTGAGATATCCCTTGCATCAGTTAGGGTCAGCTGTCCCAGCTGTGTCCCTTCCCAATTTCTTGTGCACGCCCAGCCTTGTGGCTGACAAGGAAGTGTGAGAAGCAGAAAAGACCTTGACACTGTGTAAGCACTGCTCAGTGATAATGAAAACATCCCTGTTTTAATTGAAAATCTAAAATGTAACATCACACAAGCTATTGTGAAGAAATTTAACTCTATCATAGTCAGAACCTGGGAAGGTTACTAAATGTGGATAGCTCTGCAGAGGCTTTATTCCTAACATGGTAATAGTCCATTTTTAAAGCTGAAATATGGATAAGGATTTGCACCAGTATATCAAATCTATTGCCCCTAAACATAGTGGAACATTGTTAGTGATAAAATAGTAGGAGAAAAGTCCACAGCAAACTGTTACTATCAGCAAAGCCTTTGAGATATTCCAAATGTAACAGAATACGTGTTTTAAGCAAAGAGAGTCTCCAGAAGCTTGGCTTCAGCATACTTATGCAATAAGGGGGCAAATGCCCAGGATCTGTTCTTATCACTACTGCCAAAAGTGCATCTTTCTCAGCTCATTCTTATAGTTATCCTTTCACTTGCAGGATCCAATTCCTCTGAACTTCCCTGAGCTTGTAAAGTTCTTCTAATATGTTCCTTAACTGGCAGGCTCTGAGTTTTTCTTGCTCATACACTATCTCTTGCATCCCAGTGTGATTTGCAAGCATTCCAAATGTCTCAAATTTTCAAACCTATTTCTTGGTTCTAATATATTCATCTTTTGCTACATTTTATTATCTTAGTATGGAAAAATATGGCAGGACATTTCCATGATCTCTGCCTTCAGCTGTTCATTGACTTAATCAAAATTTTTACTCAGCAGTTCTAATTGTTTGATTTGTTGTCTTTGTTTTTCAGTGTGTCCCTGGCATCATCCACTTCTTTGTGTAGGTCTTCTATTGATGTCCTCAAACAGTTTGCATTGGCTCGCAATCGCCCAAACTCATCCTTCAAATCTTCATTTTCTTTCACTAAATTCCAACTTCCAATGTCCAGCTCTGCTGCTGTTTCTCTGAGGTGCCATCTTTTATTTTGTAAGTTTTCATTTTTGAAAGACAATTTATTAACCAAAGAGGTTTTTATGGTAGGGGAAGATAGCATGGCCAAGGTGGCAGAACACTGCTGTGCTCTGACAGCCTCCAGCCTGTCCAAGCGTGACATAGTATGGACGTCACTATTCCATGGTTCCAAATTGCCTGCTCTTACTGAGTGGCCCTTGCTTGCAAGATGTTGTGAAAAAAAGTATCAGAAGGTGTTTTAAGAAAATTAAGAGCTTCAGGGTAAAATTACTTCATTAGAAATCAGTTGAGAGTTAACTAGGGCACAGAAGTATAGCGTTTTTCAAAACAGGGAAGTGTTTAACAGAGTGGTGAAAGGCACCAGGTAGGACTGATGCTTTTGGTATATTTACTGAATGAATACTTGGAGAGCTGTTATGAACAGTGAAGTGACCCCATTTTTAGATGACAGAGCATTCTGCATGTTAGAGCAATTCCAGCTGAATTGTACATGAGATTCTTAGATAACAGTAGCCATTTAGGAGACAAGCGTGGAAATCATGGTGTGTAGATCAATAAAACAGCAATCCCCGTAACGTTAGCAGCAGCAAGGAGAATTCATACTGCATTAAAAAAAAATGGTAGAGTGAACAAAGACCTAGTGGGGTGTCCTTGCAGCAGAGCTCCTAGAGCCCTCTCTCCTTGGCTCTCCCATCCACCTCCTGCTCCTATCCGTGGCAATTCTCATCCATGGTTTCTCTCCAGCCTGAGCCTGTGGTTGTGTACCCTAGGTTGGCAGTAGGTTTTTTTCCACACCCCTACTGTGGGTATTTTCAAGGTAAGAGGAAGCCTAGAATCCTACCATGGTGCCTTTCATCACTCTGTGTTAAATACTTACCTCTTTTGAAAGTGATCTATTTGTGTGCACTGTTTAACTCTCAGCTAATTTCTAATGAAGTAATGTAACCCTAAAGTGTATAATAGCTGTATACAGCACTGAGTGTCATTGCTATTCTCATACTAGTCCCATTCTCACATACTACAATACCAGAACAAGCAAAGCAGGCTGTGTAGGGCTGCCTACCCTATTCTCCTATGGAGATCTGTGGCACCTTTAGAGCATCCATATGTTAGAATAATTAATGAGGTTCCAAGTCCAGCCCACCAATCTTCAAAGTTTCTTCAGTGTGTCTGTCAGCAATTCTTTTGCTTTGCTAATGAGTGTCCTTTCTGGGGCAGAGTCCACAGCTTCCATTAGCTTCCAAATCCTTACTGTAGTCTGACGTGGCTCTCCCAGCACTCAAATTCCCACTTCAGTGTGGTCTGACTTGTAACAGGCTGAGCACATCCCACACCAAATGTCTCACTCCCCATTCTCAGTGTCTGGAGTACATATCTTGTCCATAGAAGCAAAGGCAGACATTCATTAAATGGAGCCTAGGTAGCAGAGGAGGATTTTATTTAGTTGCAATATATACCTTTTTGTCTGAATGAATTTAGGTGAGCTGTATTAATACCAAGCACTTTTTTTTCCCTCTCCTTTCTTCTGCTTTTTGGCAGTGTGTCTCCCCATCGTTTGAAACCAATTAGCAGGTGTACAGCACTGCAGAACCAGCAACTTTCCAAAGGATCTTCCCTGTCTCTGCTGATTCTCCTCCACTACTGTTACATAATCCTCTCCTTCTGGATGAGTTATTCTTCCATTTTCTGCTGTTCTAGCATGAAATTACAAAGCTCCATACTGCAAATTAGATTTCAGTAGGGATATCAGGTGTATCAAGAACGGCAATTCCAAATGGCCTCAAAAAAATGCCCTTTTAAAATGTCTCATGAATGGAAGCATCCTCTAATATTGTAGAAAAAACAGGGAGAAAAGGCAACAGGAGCAAGAAAGGTTGTGATATATTTTGTATTGCAAAGCTGGAGCTTGTTAGCATCATTTTCAGTGTGTGAAGTCCTTATTATTTCAACAAGACTGGGACATGCTGTAGCTCTGTGCATGGAGTGACTCACGTCTAGTAAAATATCTCTGAACAATGTCCCTTTAAACCACACTTATCTAAGGAGCAAAAAGGGTGGGGGAAGAAGGAAGGAGATTCATAAATATGCCATGAATTTCTAGAGAAGGGAAACCTTGTTAGGAGACATGAGATTATTTTCCAGCTTTTAACCCATCCGGAGTTTGTTCATCATAGCTGACCTTCACTGCAGCAGCACTCCACCAGCTGCACAAAACCCAAGAGAGACTAAGGAGAGTGATAATCACTGGAAAACCCTGCTGATGACTTCTCAGTGGCTTCAGGCTGCCTCTTGAGGACTCCATGTGGCAGTTTCAGAAGTGCAGCCTCCCTGCAAACTCCTGTAGACAATAGTGGGGGAAGAGTTCAGCCTTCAAAACTAAAAGAAGCTGCTCATTGGACCACTGTGGTTTGTCATAAAACTGGAGAAGAAACATTTACATTCAACATCATTTTATCTATTGGTATTACTAGAAAATAAGTCAAAATGTCTAACTTTGTATTTGAAAGGAAGTTGCAAAGCCAGAGAGTTATACCACAGCTAAACTGGTCCTGCTGTGTTTAAGGAAATATTCAGGAGGTTTGGAGAGGGGCTAAGTAAAAGGCAGCAAAGAAAAATGACATGTTGAATAACATGGAAATACTCTGTAACAGCAGAAATCAGAAAGTTATGTATTTTAAATTCATTCCTTATTCAACAGAATAATTGTTTATATCAAAAGGAAGTTGTCACAGGAAGGAAATGAAAATTTGGCCCTAACTTAATTTCATGCTCCTCTTGCTTTGGACTGATAAGCACCAAATTAACTTTGTGTTAATCAAGAGGTTACAAAACATTATAGAGATGGATGATTTCTGCTGATTACGGTAAAAAAAATATTTTGTCTGCACATTTAGACAATACAGCGGTGCATTTCTCCTAAAATAATTAGTTTTACAGTATTTAAACTTTTCATGCACAACAGTGGAAAGCCTTGAGAAGCCTTTTTTCTCTTCTTTCTTCAGACCCCTGTCTTCCCTATGCCCCTCTTCAGTGCTTCTCCACTTCCATTCACAAAGCAGCAGGAGAGAAAATCAAATATGATCAAATCAAAATCATGTTGTTCTGCTTTCACTTTTATCATTTTCCATACTTGACCTGAGAAATCAGGAAGCAGTTAAAAGCTTCTGTTTCAACTGCCCACCCTGTTCAAATTCTGCCTCTCATTTTGTTTGCCTGAAACTTTGCTTTTTAAAAAGCTTGCCATTGTGCTTGAATGTGTATGTGTATTTACAGACATTTCTGTGCCCTTGTTCTTTCAGTCAAGTGATATTACAAAATGTCTTTTCATTTCCAACAGGGTTCAATCATTTCTGTAATAAACATGTCCTTCAACACAATTCTCAACCTTAATGCTTCTCAAATGTCTCTAACGATTTCTAATTTACTGACATTTTCCCCAAGCCCCTCATCAATTTAACTATTCAAATTGCTAACACTGTTAATAATTCCTCAGTCTCCAGCAGACCCACTGCAGACCTTGAAATCCCTCTGCTGCCTCTGCAGACAAGAACACATCTGGATGTGCATCCATACCATGCCGGATCAGAGCATTTATTAGCCTGGCAGCAGAGTCTCATCACCACGCAGTATAATGATTAACAGCTTCATTCTCACCATTGCTATCCAGAAGGGCCTCTCACAGGGTCATTTCCTGCCCTTGCTTCTGTCTTACAGTGGGGTAATTTCACTTACTTCAGCACATGGGGAACAGCAGAAGCACAAAGGTCTGTACTGCTAAGCGTTCGGGGGGAAGATTTTGAGAAACATTTGGAGCTGCATGCCAAATTGCCTTCCGATTTTCTTTGAAAAAGTCCAGATGTCTGTACTTTGGGGAAGATTTGAAGGGGAAGCAGATGCAGGCTGACCTGTCTTCAGACAAGAGCCCAAATTTTCAGAATGGCCCAACATATGCTGTACTGAGACGTTTGGGCTGAAGATACTGAAATAAGCTCTACATGACCCTGCTGCAGAGCAGCTGAACTGCTCTTACCCTGTGCTACATAAAAGGCATTTGGAAATGGCTCATCTGTAGGAGGCAGTTCAGACCGTGGAGTGTTTTGAATTCCAACTTTCTAGACAAAGCTCCTATACAGTGACAGCTTGTTAAGTGGCTCACCTCAAAATTTTCTGGACAGAAGTGCTCCTCTCTGTGGTGGTACACATGCAGCCAGCAAAGTCACTTGTGACAGTCCCTGAAAAGAGACCTTCCTGCTTGCACATGCAGAGCAAAGAGATGAACTGCCTCTGCTGACACTGCCACAGTCAATGAAAATAACCAAATTTGGACAGGAGACGGATGGTCTGCAGCAGATAGCCAGGAGACCAGCTGTAAAGCAACAGTGCATCAAGGGGGAATCCCTGCAGAAGTGCAGCCCACTAATTAGAACATGGTAATTAGAGCATAAATCTTTACATGGTAAAGATTTCTTGGGCCAATGTCTTTAACCGCAAATTTCTTGGTAACCAAGCTACTTAAACCTTCTGGGTCATGGTTTTCTTGTTTGTGAATTTAGGGTTAAGACAACCATCCCTGGGCGATGTAATTAGCTTGTGTTTACAAAATGCTTTGCGATACTGTGAGGGATGTATTGGCTGCATGCAGGGAGTGATTTTTCCGTGAGACAGCGTATATGTGTTTTCCAGCCTGTCTTGACAACTGTGTGTTCCGTGACACTGGGCTATTAAAAATTTCTGAGCAGCTTGAGTGATGGTCTCAATGCCTTTGGAATTGTGGATAACTGTGAAAAGTTGTCCACTGAAAGCAGAAGTCTGCCTCTCTGAATAGTATTTGCTTCTTGAAAAACAATTTTGCTTCCACGAAAAACAAGGTTAGAAACAAATCTAGGAAATAATGGCAGATGAAATATCATTTCTCCACTCAAGTAGCAGCTTGAGGAAAATAAAAAATATTATTTTGTAGCTCTGATGGCTTCCTATGAGGACTACAAAGTTTATAAAATAACGGAATCATAGAATATGCTGAGCTGGAAGGGATCCATCAGGATCATCAAGTCCAACTCCTGGCCCTGCTCAGGACACTCCAAGAGTGACACCACATGCCTGAGAGCATCATCCAAACTGTTCTTGAACTCTGTCAGGCTGGTGCTCTGACCACTTCCCTGGGGAGTGTGTTCCAGTGTGCAAACTCCCTCTGGGTGAAAAACAATGTAAGGAAGCAGTCAATGTAAGAGATGAACATGCATTAGAAAACCTAAGATCAGGGTTTAAAGCTCTTGATGTTGCCATTGCATCAGCATAAAATCTTTATTTGTAACCCTTACTCTGCCAAAAGAAAGGAGAAAAAAAGTCACATTCCCTGCAATTCCATGGTGACCACAATCAGATTGTTTCTCAAAGACACGAAGCAACAAAACCATAGAATCATTTGGGTTG
>WAAE01024741.1:0-17389 GCA_013400495.1 Nicator chloris
GTTGAAAAATAAATGCAGTTTTTAAAACTTTAAGGTGTGAAACACAGTTCATAGTAAAATGAATATATGGAGGTTTTCTCAGTAGTTTTAAAATTTTAAATTGAAAAAGGATATCTGTCCTAAGTCCGATATGCCCTCTGATTTATTCATTGCTAATATTTCTAACATGGGTATCAAAGTTGTTTAAAAATTAAATACTTTCAGGAAAAGGCTAAATCTGAACACAGAGACAAGCTTGGAGAGAGAGATGAAACAATCCCACCTGACTATCGAAAACTTCTGGAGTCAGGTGAGCAGGTAAGGACAAACTTCCCTAGTTTTTATTTGCAGCAATGGAAATTTGCGTCCATCTGAGCCTGACTGTCCTCTTTGGAATTACAAGTTGAATAAGTGAGTGTCTGTACTGTATTTACATACTAGGATAAAACATGGAAATATCCTTCACTGAGAGTAGCTCTATCCTCACATGCTTATAAGTCAAAAAACAAAAGGGGGCAGAAAAAGTTTTGTTCTTGTGAGTTTTTTTGGTTTTTGTCCATTCTTTTCCAACTGGGCAGTCTGAACAAATAAATCACTTTGAACTACTAAAAAATCCATTCAGTGTTGCAGGTTCATTGGCAATCTGTGAACATCCAGTAGTGCCATATGTAAATACTTGTATTTTAAAACTAATCTGTCCAGTTCAAAATGAGGACCTGCTTTTTTTCTTCCCAAGAGTAAACCAGCAAAGCCAACAGCAAAGGATGATGTGAAACACAAAGGAAAGAAGGTAACATTTATGATGGGGTTTATTGAGGCTTTTTTTTTTTATATTTATGATATTTATTCAGTGGGTTTTTTTCATGCTGTGGGCTCTGATTTTGTTTCAAAGCTGTGTTACTGTAGGCTTAAGGGGTGATTCATTGCAAATAACTCATAAATGCAGGAAGTAATAGGAACAGTAGTGGACAGTAAGACTTTTGTGAGAAGTAACTCCTCACAATAAATGCAGTTTTTATGTACAACTGCCTTATGAATGTTCAGGAAATCATGCCTCTTGGGAACCTCAAATAGATGTCTCTAACATATATGTGGAGTTCAGATGTGTTTTTCTTTAAGAAAAGGGATAATTAATTAAAGCAGACACAAATTCATGAACCACTAATTTGATTGTGGGAAGTTGGGTTGCACATTTTGCGACTTCAAAATTAAAATTGTTGCAGAAACCTACGGATGACAATGCAGCTATTGATGCCTTATCATGTGACTTTGATACTTGTGCAAAGACTCCTGCTACACCACAGCACTCAAAGGTAGGACATTTTCTGCTAGTAACTTACAAAATAAACAGTTTTTCACTCCTCACTTTTCTTTGCTGTAGCTCATTTTAGGTTTACAGGAAGCCTGTCCAGATGGCAGGGACTGTCTCACTTCTGGAGTGGAAGTTGGATGTATTTTGCTGTGTACTAAATATTTGGAGAAAGGAAGGTTTGTGGTAGTTAGAGCCTTTAAGACAGGGTAGGAGAAGTAAATTGAGCGGAGAAATGTGGTAACAGTTTTTAAGAGTGTTCAAAAACTGCAGAGAGGCAGAGAAGCCTTTGTTCAGTGATAGGAGGCACTGTGTAGCAATGGTTGTTAGCTGGAGCTGAGACACAGTTCAAGAGGATTTTGCAGAGAGAAAAGTAGGGAGCAGCAAAGACTTTTAGATGTGTTAGGGAAAACAGTAGAGTTGACAAGCAGAAAGCAGAAGGAATGGACTGGAGAGGTCCAGCGATTGAGAAAAGGAGCAGCAGCTTTGAAACTGATGTTCAAATCAGCTGTATTCCTGAGAGGAAAGAGCTGTTTCCAAACAGCTCTTCTGGCCACTGCAGTGCTTCCCTCAGCACAGAATCCTCAGGCAACTCAAGACAGAATACTGGTGTTTCAAGTGCTGCTTCATCTGCTTGTGAAATCCAGGGCTAAATCTGCTGCTGCAGCATTATTATTCAGTAGTAAATACAAAATCTCTACCAGGTTTTTCTGATGCAGTCTCCTCTCAGCATGGCCTGTGTTGCTGCCAGCCCCATTCGAAAGATTGTGTTTTGGCAGCTGTCAAAGCAGGAGCTACCAGTGCTCTATTCTCCTTGTAACTGTAATTACTTTTTTTTCTTTGGAGTGTAGGGCAAAAGTGGAAAGGAAGCTACAACCACTAAACCAAGCTCAAAGGATAAAGGAAAGCCCAGAGACCCTAAAACGGTAGAAACACATTTATTATAATATGGACAGTCATACAAGAGGGGCAGCTGGATTTTGGATTTATTTTCCAGGGTTGTTATTTTGGGGGGAGTTTTACATCAATAGGTTGAACTTGATCCATTTTTGTAAACATACACTTAGGAGAAAGGCCATTCTCTATTTCAAGGGAAATTGGCAATAAACAGTGGCAAAAAATACGTATCTTTCAGACAGAGTGTGGTTTTCAGAGGAGCGGCTCTGTGCATGCTCCACAGGCTTCTCCTTCCCAGATTTGTTGATCTAAGGGTCCCACTTTGCATGCCTATAGCTGCCTCGGGCAGGATCCTCACCATTTCTCTCATTTCTTGACAGTTTCGAGTAACAGGATCCCAAAAGTGATTAACAAGTATTCCTACAACCACACCACAACCACTGCTGTTTCTACATTCAAAAAAGGGGAAAAAATGGGAGGAGAAGGGGAAGATAAATAGGGTTGCTTGGCTTTTTTTTTTAATCCAGAAGTACAGAAAATTGCTTCAGGTCAGGGTGAAGCTTGTTGGTCTCACAGAGGATATGTGAAGTACATGCCTGATTCAGATGATTACACCTGCTCTGGAAATTTTACATTTCACATGTCAGTGATGGGATTTCTGGTTGTTGTTATTAAATCACCACAGGTGCCTTTTATGTGGCCACAGAACTGACTTGCAGTTCTCAGTGTAAAACTGAGGGATGTCTTTATCTCCTCTTCTGGAGGAGCTGTGACCTGATCACTGGTGTGAGTAAAAGGGTGTTAAGGAACAGGGAATTACGAGGTCAGGCACAACCCACCCTGTCTGAAAGAAAGCAGTTGATGGCGAAAAAGGGAAAATAATTGTACACAGCAGGAGTCACAAATACTCTTGCTACACTATCTGTATTTCAAGTGCAGATTGTATTTATGAACTGTGATTCTGAGAGTGTCTTGTCACTGCCTGATTTCAGGTTTTAGCTTGGTTCAGCTCCTCATTGTCTCGTCCTCTCTTTAGGCAAAGGGACAGTCCTCCGGCAGCAAATCTGAGAAGCAGAAAACAAGCTAAACACTAACCTCACCAGGTGAGATTTCTTCTTTCCTGTTCCCTGGGTTACCATAAAGACAATTTAATGCTTGTGAATTAAAGCTGAGTTTTGCTAGCAGTCCTTGAACCAAACCAAGACATGGTTAAAACTCCTGCTAAATCAAAATGCTTGGCATGACTTTGCACTTCAGGATTCCCAGGCAGGAAAGTTTCTTGACACCCTTTATCCATTCAGTTTGTACAGAACTACTTCATGTAGCTCAACTCCTTTAGTCTGGTGGAATTCCACGCATTCCAAGGTGTGAAGTGCTACTTCCCTGCGACATTTTCACAGAGTAATGAGGACCAAGCACATCTCAGCTGGGGGTTTTGATCTTTAGGATATTGACTTTGTGTCATTACGTCTGCTCTGAACGCATCTGGAGGCTTAGTTCCCATAAATCTTCCCAGATTCATGTTGTGAGTTTTATTTCCAGTTAACAGAAGATGAGCACTCTGACTTTATTTTTTTGTTTTGTTGTCTCCCCCCCAGGATCCTGCTGCATTGTGTAAAATGTCTGCTTTCTGTTGGTGGATGATTATTCTTGAAGAACAAAAGCTGATGCCAAAAGCACATAGTTATTCTGGGTGGTTTTTGTATAGTGATACTTGCTGGATTTTTTCTCATCTTTTCTTTTTTCCCAGTAGTAGACTCAGGTGGTTTGTTTCTTTCCCCCAGCAATTCAGTTTATTAAGACTCATATAGTCTGACTTTTTTGTAATTTCCTTCAGCATTCACGGGGAAAGAATGCTTTCTATTTGCAGGAAATATATTGCATCAATGAAGAGCTATGCCAAAAAAAGAGAAAGGAAAAAAAAAATATCTGCAGACTTTTGCACATAATCTCCACATAGTGCCTGTAAATCTCTGAAGACTTCATATGTGCTAGCATTTTGTAACATTGCAGTGAATACATTAAGTACTCTGGAATATAGTGAGCTTAGTTACCCTCAGCTAGGCTGTGCAGCCTTCTGCTCAGGCCAGTTCCTGGTGGGAAGCTGCAGGCCAGCTGTGGAGTGGCTAAAGAGTGAGAAACTGGGGATTAGCTGCTTCTTCCAGCACGTCTGGTCATCAAGCAGGTATATGGGATGCTGCCTTTAGCCGTAGTTAAAACACACTAGGGCAGTACCGTTTTCTGTTTATTATCATTATCATTATTTCCAGTTGTATCTGTACTGTTATCTCATAATTTCAGGAGTCTCCTGGACTGGACAAATAACAAATGTAACAGCTACCAACACACAAGGGTGGGGAAGGAAAGGAGGGGCACCAGCCTCAGCAGCAATCAAAGCTCAGGTCCAGGGGCAGGCTCCTTTTTATCTTATTTTGCACTGTTTCTAGTCTCCTGTTCCTGGCATGCTGGTAGGGAACGCAGGGATAGGGCTGAAGGTGATGCTGCAGAGAGCAAAGTCCCATTTCTCCTGTTACCTGCAAGGACAGGCATAGCCAGGCACTTCTCGCGGGTCAGCTGCCGCAGCCCTGGGCTGCCACCACCTTCGTGGGTATTCCTCTGCCTCCCTGTGCTGCAGAATGTCCTTTTGCACATCCTGACACGTGTACAGCTCTGCCATGGGCTGGCAAAGGGAGGCCACTGGCAGTAGAGCCTGGGGTCTGCAGGCAGGACAGCGCAGGGACTGAACTTGGGGATATTTAGACTCATGACTGTACTTGCAGTCTGCACGGTGTCACTCCAATAAAGTTTTTAAGGATGCACTGTGCCCTTCCTGGCTTTTCATTTATCACTGCTGCTGTCAGGCAGAAGAAGGCCTAGAAATATTAAAAAATCCCCACAAATGTTGGCATCATTAAAATTTAATCTAACATTTCAAAAACCCCTGCAAAATACAGAATTGCAGGATCAGCTAGGTTGGGAAAGACTTTTGAGATCATCAGGTCCAAGCTATGACTGAACAGCACCTTGTCAACCAGACCATGGCACTTGATGCCACATCCAGCCTTTTCTTAAACATGTCCTGCAACAGTGACTCCACCACCTCCCTTGACAGCCCGTTCCAGTGCCCAGTCCCTCTCTTCTTTACATGTTGGTGACACTCCACCAAAGCCTTCACAAGCACATCAAGACCCTGCTACAGGTTTTTTTGCCCCTTTTCCTTTGGATTTCAAAGCTGCATTGTAGTTGACCAAGACGAAATTTAACGTCTGGACTGCCACTGTGGTGGGAGGCAGCTGGAAGAGCAAGATGTAAGTCACTGAAATTTACTGTGCACAAATAAAGGCACAGTAAACTCACAGGTCCTGAAATACCTGTGTGTAAGGTCACATCTCTTCTGTAGGAGGGCTGCAGTGCATCGTGGAGAATGGGCACATCCAAAAATAAGGGGTGGGGAGGGAATAATAATGAGGCTCTGGGGTACCAGGAAGGCCACTTAATTTTCCCTCAGAGCTGAGCAGTTAAAAGCAGAAAGCAGAAATGCCATTTACTGCTCACAAAAGAAATGACTGCACAAAAGGGGATAAAAAAAGACCTTAATCTGAAATCACCTGCAATTTGAGTTTTTGTCAAATTCCCCTTTCAGCCCTTAAAATGTTTTAAAAGCAGCAGTCAGTGGTGCTTGAATAGCATAAAACGTCACTAGTGTGACACACAGCTTTCTCAGAATTCCTGTTTTATATATAAATATGTGTATATATAATAAATAAATGGAATTTATTGCATGCTATGAGCAGGAGGAAGTGATGCTTTCTGCAGGATTGTGTCAGAGCTCTTGGCCCTCAACAGTAGAACAGGGTGCCTTTCGAACACCCAAGAAGCAGGTTTGGACTCCTTGGGCAGGTTTGATCTCCAGGTGGGAGATCACAATGAAACACTAGGAATTATTTCTAGATGACGATTTTTTTCCCCCCTGTTCAAATTCCAGCTGTTTTGGCACATCTGTAAGGAAACTCAGGCAGGCTGGAACCACAGAGGAAATAAACACCAGGGACTCAATGTCAAGGGCATGTTTGCAAGAGCAAATAAATCACGTGCCCTTAAGCACAAGTGGCAATTAACTGATTTTGGTTCAGTTTAATACAGAAATAAGAGTTTTCAGCGAGGAAACAGAGCAGGCCATTCACAACTGCTTTTAAAAAAAGAAACTCCACCAATAAAAACCAACTTCCAAGATTTCAACCTTGCTTTCTTGTGACTGGATGTGGCACTCAGTTCCATGGCCTGATTGGCAGGGTAGTGTTAGGTCATAGGGTTTATTACCCTGCGGGTGACAACGAGGGCCATCAGGGTTGACCAAGTGACCCTTGCAGTGAGAAGGACTGGCCACGCCATGTGTGGGAACAACACTGACTGTGCCCCTTTCACAATTGACCACACCCTCTCTGCATACCCGTGCCCCTTTCCGCTCCGAAACTGCCCCCCTCTGCTGAGACTCTGCCCCCAGTGCATCACACACCTCTTGTTGGTTGGTGGCGTTCCCTTGCGCCCACTGCAACCCTTCATTGGCTGGGTAGTCGCCTCATGCCCGCCACGGCCTTGCATTGGCTGCGGGTGCTGCTGTTGTTGGTACTCCTGTTATTACTGTAAACAAGAGCGGAGCGGGTGTCATCTGTCAGTTCTGGTCACCTCTGGTCATCTCTTGTCACCTCTTACTGCCTCTTATCAACCCCCACTTCTCACTTGTCATCTCTTGTCCATTCTCCTCTGTCTCCGGTCATTTGCCGGAGCTCGATCCTCGCTCGCTCGGTCCCTGCCTGGGCCATGTCACTGTGCGGTGGCAGCAGGCTGCTGGCCATCTCCCCGCTGCCCTCCCCGGGCACGGCCCCGCTCACACTGCTGGCGCTGGACAGGGGTGACCCAGCGGGCCCAGACAGGTGATGAGGTGGCCGGGGGCTGGGGTGGCTTTGTCTGCCCGCCCCACGCGGGACTCCCCCAACGTGACATGGCTGCCCCGCACGGGGCTCGGTGGTGGGGCCGTGCCAAAGGACGCTTTTGGGCTCCCCTCCTTCAGCTCCTGCCCCTGCCCTGCCAGAGCAAGAGGGGATGAGGGGCACCTGGGGCACTGACACTGACACCCTGTCCCGACCACCTGCAGGCACTGGGACACCCCAAAGAGTGGGCACGGGGGGCTGCCCCTCCTGTGGCTGTGGCACACACTGTCCCAGGAGCTGGTGGCCTCGGACTGTCCCTGGGACTCCCATCTCCTCCCCGCCCACGGATGCAGGTGAGAGATGGGGCTGCTCCACACCACAGCCATCCCCAACCACTCCTGGCCCTGGGGTCGTGCCAAGGGTGTTGGAGAGGGAATGGGGATGCCTCGGGAGGGCTTGGCCAAGCGGCTGGCTTGGGGGTCAAGGTGGGAGAGCTTCTGGGGAGTGATGGGTAGGAGCCCATACCTGTGCTCCCTGGGGCTCAGCCAGGAACCGCTCGGGTGGGGACCCTACTCAGCGTGACACGCGCCATTCCATGCGGGACCAGTGCTCCCAACGGCAGTGCCTCCCGCCTGGTGGAGGGTTCCCTGCCTGGCCCCATCCTGCCTGGTGCCCTGGACTGGGGCCAGGACCCCGATCCCCGCACTGGGGCTACCCCTGTCCCTTGTTCCCTCAGGACTGGGGCTGGACTTGTGGGAAATGGACCCAGACGTGTTTCCCTGCCCTCCTGAGTTGGGGTGTTGGGGCGGCTCTTGTGTCCCTGCTGCGGCAGCTGTGGCGGCGGCCGGTGGAGGGGGCAGGCCCGGGCATGGGTCCCTAGATCCCCAAGTTGCCGCGTTCTGGTGTCCCTTTTCCATCGGGGGTGGTCCCTGCTGCTCCCCGCGAGTTCGGCCGGGCTGGACCTGCATGTATGGCAGAGGCTGGGCACGTAGCCTGGCAGCCCTGGCGCAACAGACAGCAGCCGCGTGATCCGGTGGCTACGCCAGGGGCCACCGGGGCAGGAGGCGGCGGTGGCCCAGCCCCAGGCCCAGCCCCGCATTTTGTCCCCCTGGGCTGGGTCTGGCGCTGCGGCCGGGGGCACCGCCGCGCCCCAGCCAGCCCCACCACCACTCTCGGCCATGGCCGCCGCAGGCACGGGGGTTGGAACACGCAGGACCCCGCAGTGCCCGAGCCACGCCCATGACAGGCTGCTGCCGTCCTGCCCAGGGATAGCGATGTCCTCCCTTGCACTTGCCGGGAGTGACTCCCACGGCGCCACGTGGAGAGGCACTGGCACTGTGCCCCGGTGCATGAGTGGCTGGCACTGGGGTCCCGCTACCGCTTGCCGAATTGCTGCGGTCTCCATCGCCTGGCCCACGCCCGTGAGCAGGGTGCGGCCTGCCAGTTGTGGCTGGTGCCCATGGCCGCCGCTTGTGGAGCACCATAGTTCTGTCACCTGGTGCCAGTGCCAGCCGGTTGCCCGCCGAGGCTGGGCGCCCTCTTTCCCTCGTGCTGCTGAGATGGCGTCTGAGAGGGGGGAGGTCCGCCCCTCCGAGGTATGCAGATGAGGAAAATGCTAAGCAGCATGGGACTGTTTTGGAAGAAGGAAACTCGGTCCCTCCACAAATTGATATATATTTGAGAGACTTGATCAGCACATGGGTTTGAGAAAAGGGTAGACCCAGTCCTAATCCTAGTTTAAATTTTCACTGTAAATTGTGGGGGGAAGTAGGGAGGCAGGGACCCCCCCAGCCGGGGACGGAGAGAAGAAACCCCTTCGGCATTCACCCTCAAGTGGCCAGAGGAAGCTACTACAGCACACCCTGCCGAGAGACTCCTGCACAGTGCACCCTGCCGAGAGACTCCTGCACAGCTCATCCTGCCGGGCTTCCTGCACAGAAGACTAAATTTTGGATGCACGCTGCTGAGCTTCCCACGCAGCTAATCTTTTTTAATAAAGAGCTGAATTTTTAATAAAGGCTTTATGAATATTCATAACAGGACTCATGTACACAGCAGAGCCCCACCCCCGTATCTCGCCGGGGACACCCCCTGTCCCTCCCCTGCCTCTCCTGAGCAGTAAGACCCGGTCTCAGCCTGGCTGCGGGCTGCGCATTCAGCTGTGACCCGCAGTCTGTGTCTGGGGGGCTGACAACCTGGGCTGCTTGGGTGGGGACGTGGATGCCATTCCCCATAAACCCCATCTCTGCTCTCCCCACAGCTTCCTGAAAATGATCCCAGAGTTTGGGAGAGCTGCCAAAGAGTAAGTGAAGGAACTCTGTCCCTGCGGCAGGACATGAATGCTAGGCTGTCCCCATGCCCAGGCTGTCCCTGTCCCAGACCCAAAAGCCAGGCTGTCCCCATGTGCCTCCTTGGGTCCCGCTCTGGCCATTGGTCTTTGCTCAACGCCTGGAAGTGCTCTTGCCCCACGTCCCTTTGGGGAGCTGTGACAGCCCTGGGGAGGTCTTACCCCACCCTGAAGACCTAGAGAACGGAAGTGACAATGACAGAGGAGCAGACACAGTGGCCCAGGACACCTGCTGTCATTTGACCCTTTCCTTTCCCAGCTCTTGCAGCAGGAAGCTCCTTCGCCAGAGCATCCACTCCTTGCTGGTAAGTGCTGGAGGCTGTGCAGGATCTTGCCGAGTCCCTGGCCGAGCTGGGATGAGGAGGATGGAGTCAGGAGAGGGGGCAAGGCTGTGCAGCACCTCTCACCCCGTGGCTGTCCCACAGCAGTGGCAGCTAGAAGCCAGCCCGGTTCTGAAGGACATTTCCCAGCTCCAGGTGCGCAGGGACAGAGTGTGGCGGCGCCAGTCAGAGCCTGAGGATGAGGTGAGGGGGCAGCGAAACCTGGCGGGTCAGGGAGGGGACAGAGGGGTGCTAATGCCATGTCCCTGCCACTGCGGTAGGGTTTTGTTCCCAAGAAGCTGCAAAGGCTGGGCCAGCAGAGCCAGCTGCTCGCTGGCCATGTGGCTGCCAGGAGAGACCCCCTTGCCAAGAGCCCCTGCTGCGCACCAGAGCTGCTGGTAAGAGAGACTGGAGTGCTCCGGAGGGCACCAAGGATGAGTGATCCTGGGGCTGAACGGCTGAACACATGGGAGCTGCCACTCCCACCTCCCCGAGTGCCCTGGAGACCTGTGGATGTGGGAGATGGACGGGCTGCAGGATCATGGGGACAAACCTGACTCCAAACCTGGAAAGCACTGGGTAGTGGATGAACCTTGGGTACGGGATCCATCCCTGCCTGGGGGTGGGAAACAGCTAGCAGGACTTGTCCTTTTCATGATCTCCTCTGCCTCTCCCCCAAGTCCCCCAGCTGGTGCCCTGGCAGAGTGATGCCACCGTGCCCCAGGGGATGGAGAACCTGGTGATCATGCCAGTGATGAAGAAGGAGGAGGCAAAGCTGGTACGTGGCAGCCTTTGGCAGTGGGCAGAACCCCACAGTCCCCTCTTGGGGTCTCCAAAAGGGCATCTGGGGCCAGAGGTCCCTGGGATGGGGTCTGATGGGTAAGCAGCACCAGCCCTGGTGCTGGGGACTTGCCAGACCCTCAGGCAGCAGCATGGCTCTCCCCACAGCGTCCAGGGAAGGGCAGCCAGTGCCGGCAGCTTTTCCACTCGCCCTTGGGGCCCAGCAGTATCCTCAGGCCGGTTCTGAAGCAGAGACAGCCCTCGGACAGTGTCATGACCCATTAATGCTAGCGGGGGTTGTGATGGTCCATTTAGTGATCTCAGAGCACAAAAGACACAGCAGGGGCCAACAAAAGTATGCTTAAACAGAAATGCGTTTTTATTGAGTGCCAACACCAGTAATGCAATAGAGGGAAGGGAAGGGAATAAAAGGATAGAGAGAGAAAGAGGGGGAGGGGAATATAGCTACCAACGAAGAAGGACGAAGTCCTCGAGGCAGACGATGACCATAGATGCATCTTCTTCTGTCAGGGTGATCATGAAATTAGTTAACTCAAGAGGGTCCTTTTATAGTCCTTTTTGAAGTGAGTGGCCAGTGGCCAAACAGGTAGGGGAAAATCACACGAATCTCAGGACGAGGGTCTGTTTCCCCAAGAACAATAGCTCAACAGGTGCAGGGATCACGCGAAGCTTATGACGAGGGGCTGTTCCATCGGGAACAATCACAGCCATTCGGGCCCAGGCCAGGATAGCACATCCAGCACAGTACAGCCAGTCCAGGCTCACTCACAGTTCTTGGCAACAAGCACCTGCTTGCCCATTCCTGGCCTGGTCCATTGTTCAGTCTCTGGTTCCCATGGGGATCAGTCTTAGTTCAGTGAACACACCTGTAGATGAAACTGAGCAGCCACCTCACCTGAGCTAGGCCAGAAAACCCAGAAAGCCCCCCGGCCCGGTTCTTGGGGGTCTCAGTTTCTGTCCTTGATGGTGGTTGTGAGGCATAGATGAGGTAGATGAGGGATCTTTGGACCGACTCTTACAGACAGGAACACCGCTGTCAAGGCCAGGTGGCAGAGGAGGGTGGCTGGCAGCCGTGACCCAGAGGCATTGGTGGAGCTGGTGGGTGATGGGGAAAGGTGTGGGCTGAGACCCAGCCTGTCACTGGCAGGACTGGGCCATGCCCTGGCTCTGCCAGAGCTGCTGCTGACATCTGGGGGTGTCTGGTTGGTGCCTCCACAGGGAGTGTTGGCTGGAGCCTTCCAGGTCTGCCCACCTCAAGAATATCGAGAACCTGCTGGCCAGTGATGACCAGGAGCTCACTGGGGACTTCTCCAAGGTAGGAGCACAGGGATGGGGCAGGTCTGGGGGTGCTGCCCCCATTATTCTGAACAGGGACCATTATTGAAACCCTGCACTGCTGTGAGAGCCCAGAGCGAGCTGGTGGACCTTGCCTGGGGACACAAGGCTGTGACCTCCCAGTCTGCAGCCCCTGGAGCAGAAAAGAGCCCCATCACTGCTCCTCTGGTCCATCCCCGTGGCACAGCCATGCGTATCTGCCCCTTCACTTCCACAGGTGGAGAACTGGCCATTGGAGGGCTTCTGGGCTGGAGGGACAGGTGCCGTCTCTGGGAGGTGTCCCTGGGACTGAGATGACCTCACAGCCTGTCTACTCCAGCCTCACCTCCTGTCAATGGTGGAGGGGAAGGACCTGGGCCTGAAGTACATCTCCCCTGGCATGGTAAAGGGACAGCGACCTTTCCCCAGCCACCCCAAGGAGCTGCCTGCCTGTTCCCCCCCGCCTGCCCCCATGTGTCCCCCCCTTGGTGACGTACTCCCCCGGCAGCTGGTGGCGGTGCTGAAAAGGCACTTCAGCAGCTTCACCGAGAGCAGCATCTTCATGGACTGCCAGTATCCCTATGAGTACGAGGGGGGCCACGTCAAGGTCAGAACGCCCCCGTGCCCCTGGAGCTGAGAGGAAGGTGGTGTCCGAGCCCCATCCACCCTCAGAGGTGCTGAGCCCACCAGGAAGGGTTGAGCATTTCCCCAGAAGTGCTGAGACAACAGGGATTCAGGATGCCACCAGATTTATTGAGTATCCTCCAAGAGATTAAACAGGCCCTTCAAAGATACTAAGCTCCCAGAGAGGGGTAAAGCAGCCCACCCCAGAGATATTCTGAGCCCTCAGAGGGGTAGAGCAGCCCCATGAAAAGTGCCAAGCCACCCCCTAAAGGGTTGATTACGAACTGGAAAGAGGAGCATGATGGTGGGGGAGGCTGAGGGGCAGCGTCCTTGGGTCCCTGCAGAAAATGAAATCGGAGGCAGAGGGGAAAAAGGTGCCTTCTGTCCCTCCCCAGGGCACTGTCAACCTGCCACTGCAGTGGGACGTGGAGGAATTCCTGCTGGAGCATCCCATCATGCCCCTGGACAACAGCAAGAGGGTGATCATCATCTTCCACTGCGAGTTCTCTGTTGAGCGGGGGCCCAAAATGTTAGTGATGGCCTCAGGGACACATTGGGGTCTGCCAGCCCCCCAGGCACTCCCAGATCCCCGGATGGGGCTGATCCCATGGGCTTTCTCTGTGGCACAGGTGCAAGTTCCTGTGGGAGAGCGATCAGTCCTGCCACGAGTACTCCCAGCTGCACTACCCCAAGCTCTAAATCTTGAAGGGGGGATACCACGAGTTCTTCTTCCAGTTCCCAGTGAGTCCCCGTCCAGTGCCCCCTCGGTGGCAGCAGAGCAGAAATTGGGGCACAAGGCAGTGGAGCGGGGCTTCTCTGGCTCTGAGCATCTTCCCTGCGATGGGAGGGGATCTCCAGGGCTGGGGGTGCTGGCTTTGGGATGGGCGCGGGCCGGGGGCTGCCCTGCGGAGGCTGACGAAGACTTGGCCCTGTGGATTACAGAGCCACTGCGAGCCCCGGGACTATTGGCCCATGGAGCACCTGGCATTCAAGGAGGAGCTGCGCAAGTTCCACACGCAAATCTGGTGTGGCCAGCGGGCACTCTTCATCTGCAGGCCGGACCTGTGAGTGCTCAGGGGTCCCGCAGCCACGCCGCGCGAAGGTTGGAGATTGTAGGATGGATTCCCTTGGCCAGAGATGAGCCTTAGCTTGGTTTGGTTTGTTAGGATGGGTTTGGGGTGGTATTTAGGGTTAAGATTGGTTTTGCATTTGTTTATTGTTATAAATATTTTTGTTTGTTTAGTGTCACAAATATTTTGTGTTTAGTGTTATAAATATTTTTGTTTATTGATATAAATATTTTTATGTTCATTGTTATGGATATTTTTGTGGTTTTCTGTTGTTAGGATTGTTTTTTACAGTCTCTGTTAATAAACTCCTATGGCAGGAGAACAGCCATCGCTCCTGAGCTTCCACTACCCATGGCGCAGCAGGGGTGGGAGCCCCTGATTCGGGGCTGAGGGGACAGGCAGGCTGGGCTGGAGGGCTCCAGGCATTTGGGGACAGGGACAGCTGCTGGCAGGGGACAGGGCTGGGGGGATGGCTTCTCTGTGGGGCGTGGTGGCTTCCTCAGGGACCAGGTAGGTGGGGCAGGGGCAGGTGCAAGTGTTGGTCCCTTGGCTGCTGTTCCTGCATGGTGGGGTGGCAGCGGTATGGCTCTGGACCCCCATGGGACCCTCCTTCCTGGGAATGCTGGGCTTGGCAGGACCCTGGGACACTTGGGGTGGCTATGGGGCCCCCACAGCCAGGATACTTTCTTTTCTTAGGGGGTCTCCTGAACTTTGCAGCATCCCCAGGGCTGGGACACCCATTCCTGAGTGGAGCCTGGGCTCAGTAGGACTCCCAGAACTGTGGCAGCCCCATTTTGGGGCTCACGGCTCATCAGAACACTCAGGATCATTAACCCCCAAATTCTGAGACTCTTCCTTAGTGATTACATCCACCTCTCCATGAGATCCTCATGGTAGCAACAGCCCTTGTGAGTGGGGCTGGGCTCATCAGGACCTCCAGGCCATTAACACCTCACCCCTCTGCCTGGGACCCCCAAAACCATGTAACCCCTCCTTGTAGGAAGGTCTTCTGGCCTTTACAGAATCCCCAGGGCTGAGACAGTAATTTTTTAGGGGACAGGGCTCAGTGGGATCCCCATAGCTGTAGGATCTTGAAGGGGTGGATGTCCTTAACATGAGGGTCCCCCTTTACATTCCTGGGAATTGGCCACCCACTGCCAAGTGCTTCAGTCACCCTTGGGGCACCCATCCTACCCTCCACTTCCCAGGATTCCTGATCAGCTGATGTCACTCCAAGATGCCCCAGGGGTCTTTTCCATGTGCCCCCTTCCCCAACAAGTTGACAGTGGCCTGGTTATTGGTGTTGGGCCTTGCCTTTGCTTTGGTTTGTGCCCAATGAGAGAATCCAAAAATCTCCAAAATCCAAAAAATCCCCCTGGCCCCCCATTTGTGCCTCCTGGTCCCCACACCCATGTCCTGCTCCGTCCCAAACTGCCAAAGGGCACCTGGATCAGCTCCTGCCTCATGGACAATCCTATTTTAAAGCAGTTAGAAAGAGCATCTGCACACACACAGGCAAAGAGGTGTGTCCTCAACTAAAAAGAAAGTTGGAGGGGGTGAGTAATAAAGGGGCTGTGGGGTACGAGGAAGGCCACTTAATCTGCCACAAAATTGAGCAGATAAAGCTGAAAACAACAATGGTAATCACCACTCAAAAGAGCAAAACAAAGGACTGCAGAAAATGGCAAAAACTAAGACCTTTACTAAAATCACCCTCAATTTTATTCTTTGTCAAATCCCCCTTCAGCTCTTAAAATGTTTTAAGGCAGGAGTTGACAACACTTGAATAGCATATAATGCCACTAGCGTGATGCACAGCTTTCTCAGAATTCCTGTTTTATATATAAATAAATATGTATATAAAAAGTACATGGAAATTCCTCATGAGCAGAAGGAAGTGGTGCTTTCTGACATCCACATCTTCCAACTGGATCTTCTCCTTACCCACGGGCAGATCCTTTTCCTCAAGGAACCTTTTCTCCAGGAGATGGGCATCAAAACATCCCTCTGAGCTACAAACAACATCCTGCCTGGCACCCCTGGGGTTTGTCTTGGTTTGAAAGACAGGTGTCTGCTGGAGAGAGCAGGGACCCCCTTGGAATGGACAAATCAACCCCCCTTCCATCCGGATTACCACAATTTTGAAAATTAAGGGAGCTCTCAGGCAAAGGTATTGAGGGTAAGAATATCAGTTCTTTACTGATATATAACAAAACAAACAACAACTACTACTACAGCATTAACGACAAAACAGAACCAGAAACTTTGAGGGGCTCTGCTTTCACAGCCCAGGGGAAAATTCTGATATCAGTGCTTTCTGGAGAGCAGAGTTGGAACAGTGGAAAATCCCAGTTAGTGGATGATGTTATGATTAAAATGGGCAGGAGAGATTTCTCCTTTAAAATGCCTTTATTTAGTGATTAGCTCGAAGCCACGCAGAGGGGGAGATGATGTCACAGCCTGTCTCTGGATCAGGGATAGTGCTGGGTCTACTTTTTTCCCACAGAGGGGGAAGGACGGTGGCCTGCCCCGATAGACAGCTTTTGGCTTGGGAACTCAGGTCTACCCCCCTAAGTTCCTCTGTTTAGTTTATGGCGATGGGGTAAAAACTTCAAATTACATCTGGAGGTGCCTCTACTCTGGCTTGTGGTGCTATTTATGTCTTTTGACAGTATGTTGGCTCTTTATTTGAAAGGTTTTTTTCTTGAGAGTGTCCGATGTGTTCCCATTTGCATAGGCAAGAGCCCCTGGGAATTTTAGGTATTGCTTAATCTTCCCACGTGTTAGGTCTCAGCGACTTGTTCCCGTCTGCTCCTCGGCATCTACCCTCCGCCTTGGGGTAGGGATGACCCATGGGGGTACTAGATAAGGTACTAAGTGGGCTGAAGTCAGCTCCCCACTAAGGAATCTGGTGGGGGTTTGGAAGCTGCTTCGGGGGCGGGGGCGGGGGCAGCAGCGGCGGCGAAGGCAGCGGTGGAGGCGGCAGCGACAGGCTGTGCGAGACGCTGGTCCAGCTGAGGTCATCTCGGGCTGGGAGGGCACTCGCAGAACGCTGAACCAGCTGAGGCTAATCTGCGCTGGAGGTGTCTGGGTCCGAGAAGGAGGTGGGGGAGCTGCCCTGGGAGCGGCGGGAGTGGTGGGGCTCTCTCCAGCTGAGCCTGCTCAATCGCTATGGCGACTTAGGCGGTGGGGGAAAAGCCGGCGGGGGGGAGGCCATCAGGGTTTTTAACAATTAATACCTCTCTTAACTGTCAACTCTCACAACAGTAACAACATATATAAAGTTTGAAACAGTAACTAATTTACCACAGATGAGACGAATCAGCAGTTCTGCGGGGGTAGCTGGTGTAATGAACAGGGCCGAAGCCTTTATTCAGAGATGCAGCTCTTTATTAGAAAAGCAAGGCGGGTAGGGGACCCGTCTGGGTTTAAGCCTGTGCCACTCAAAGGAGGAGGCTGTGATGATCCTGTCTGCGGTGTGCAATGCAGTCAGGATCAGACCTTCCAGGCCTCACAAGCAACCCCAGGAAGTCAATGGAAAGGCTCGAAAAGTCCAGGTGTAGCCGCCAGAGGAGGACTCTGCAACTCATGGATAGAATTAATTCTGCATTTATAGAGTCACCTTACTTGTGCCGTCACGATGGTAGTCTTTAGATGGCTCGTTTGATGTCTAGGGACAGCAGAAACAACATTTTCTCTTGAAATGGTGGTGCTTTGGCTACAGATGGCTTTCATGTACATATTCTCGGCAGTTGTTCCAACCAGGTGCTTGAAACCTCCTCTCTGAGGCGGCCGCC
>WAAE01024742.1:0-52714 GCA_013400495.1 Nicator chloris
TACAGGGTGGGGAAGAAATCATGAGAGAATCCACAGCACTTGTTTGAAGGTGCTGAAAGAGGAGAGGGAGAACTTCAAGAGTCCCTTTGCTCCCAGGGGGGATGCATCAGCACAGCAATGCTGAGCATAAGGCAATGGGATTCAGTACCTTTGCACATAAATAACTTTTCCTTCCTCCTTCTCCTTCTTTATATATTTTATTTAGATAGTATAGTGCCCAGGAAC
The DNA here is from genome assembly GCA_013400495.1 of Nicator chloris. NCBI lineage: Eukaryota > Metazoa > Chordata > Aves > Passeriformes > Pycnonotidae > Nicator > Nicator chloris. The sequence goes on from WAAE01024742.1 coordinate 226, forward strand.
CCAGTTTGGTTATAGTAGGAAGTTGGATCTGGGCTCTCTGGAAATACTTTGCAGAATAATTTCACAGAGGCAGTAAACGAGAAATTTCTGTGGAATACAGGTGTCTCAAACAGACACGTTTAAAATGTCAATTAACTTCACCTACTTAACACTACTGAGTTCCTTTCCATGCTTTGCTGCCACTCTAGACCCAAAGTCAGCAATCATGTGAATGATACTGAGTTCTGCCATTGCCCTCAGTGGATCAAAGTCAGGGTGTCAGAGAAAACAGAAGTGATTTCTCTGAAGTGTTACTGGAAAATTAGCCATATTTACACAAATCACTTTCTACTGCTAACTGAATTCAGGCCTTCAAAATACAATTCCCTTGTCTTTCACATTGCAATCCCTTTGCATTTTCTCAGACTGTCAAGCCTGAACAGTACCCCCTTATTCTGTCTTCCAGAAGATCCTGGCATCCTGTCCTTCAAGAAGGGAGACTTGCTAATCTTCACCGAAGACAGAAGGCTGGATGCAGACTCTGGCTGGATCTGTGCCCAGAATGAAAGGACAGGCAAAACAGGGAATGTATTTTTGGAAGACATCTACATCATTCCTTCCCTCACAAAACCCTCTAGTCAAGTGCTGGTAAGGAAAGCTAAGTATTCCCTGTAAAAGTCTGGAAGAAAATAAAAATGTTAATATGGCTGAATTTATAACTGGAAGATAACTGTCCTTCCTAAGTCAGACAAATTCTGTACTTCCCTTTGAAACAAAGCATTTAATTCTGTCCTCTCTGAAAACAAAACTAAACCTAGCTCAGACTCTATGGAGATGAGTGGAGCTGCACAAAAGCAATGAATTAAAGAAAACCCCAAAATCCAGTTCATCATGGGAGATTTCAGTGCCTCAGGAACTGATAGCAATTAATCAGTATGGGTGTGCAGTTGAATTTTCCTGCATTCACTCTGGGCTTGAGTGATGATCACATTATGCCTCACGAAAACCACTGATTGCAGCAGGTTGCTTAAAGAGAATATGATCTTTGAGGGAGCCAAGGTTTCTCATTAATGCCTCTGCTGATAATTTTGTCTTCAATTTTGAGGATTCAGTATATTGGATCCTGTGCTAACAGGTAAAAAGCAGAAAAACTGGTGGCAAAACACCCTAGAGAGAAGCAGGTGCATTGTAAAACGTGTTGTGCTTTGGATAATCACATACATTTAATGTCCACTACCGTTATGTCTGTGTAAATTGCTTCCTTGAGTCAACTGTTCCCAGGTCTTTCTTGAGTCACTGGAGATGCTGCTTTTGAGAACAGAAGGTCTCAGGCAGCACAGAGGACTACCTGCACATATATGCTGAGTAATCCCTGACAGTGTGCGCAGAGACCTGTCTCCATGTGACATCTCTATGTGGCTGTGTTATTCCAGAGTTTGCTGCTGATGTCTCCAGACCAGAGGAGGACAGCTTCACAAAACTCCTTCATGGAGGAACCTGATGAAGAGGATATCAAGGTGAAGCCTTACACCCTGGAGGAGTTCTCCTACGAACACTTCAGGTGAAGCTCTCTGGGTGGAGTAGGCCCTAGAAAAGTTCTTGTTGATCAGTAATCCTTAAAGCCTATTATATAATGGCATCTCCCACTTCTGATTGCGTTTCTTCTTTTTGTCCCCTCTTAATTGTAACTTTGGATATAGAGATTCTGGCACATGGCCTATTGTATCTTAGATCTGCAGAAATGCAAAGGGGAGGGCAGAAGAACCCCAGCTGGACTGACTTCTTCCAGCAGGCCCTATTCTTACTTCTCACCCCTCCTTCAGCACTTACCAGCTAGTGAGGATATACAACATCTCAGGCTTCAGAAAGTAAGGGGAAAATTAGTTTTCTAAAAACCCCTCTTCTTTTTGCAAGCCTTCTACCTTCTGAACATGCAGGAAATTATATTTTTCTGCTCTTGTTGACCTACAGAATCAAAGGAGATCTGAGATCCCGGTCTTGTGAAAGAACAGGTCTAGAGATATGACTTTGTGGTAATGAACTCCTTTGTTCATAGCAATACTGATCCAGTAATTTTGTATTGCTTGCACTTGTCTTCATTCAGGACTCCTGAGAAGGAATCTATCAGCAAAGCTGTTCTCCAGAAATCCCGTGGGCATAGTCAACTGTGGGCACATTCTAAGGAGCCTCTGAAACAGCCACTGCTGAAGAGAGCATGCACAGACCCTGATCTTCGGGATTTGGCCTGTCAGGCCTTCATTGATATCCTTCCTCTCCTTTCTTTGGGCTCTGAGAAGACTAAAGGGAAGGAAGAGTTAGCTAGGGCCACTAACCCACCTCTACTGAGATACCTCAGCCACCTTACAGGGGATGCATTCACATAAAGATGGAGTGTATCAAATCTGTTTCCCTTGTCTACAGAGGAAATGTTCCTATTTCCTCCTAGAACTCCACAGCTACTGATGGCTCACTTAATGTGGCTTTGGGAGTGAGAGAGATTTCTTGCATATGCCCGGAGAAAGCAGCTACTAGCACAGTACAAATCACAGCCAAGCAGCAACTGCTGCATAGGGAAAGGGGGTATGGGACAGACAGGAAACATGCTGCAGCCCTTCCTCCCAGTATTTGCCACTTAGATATCAACAAAGTCACTAATATGTTAGCATCCAGGTGAAACTTCCCATCTGCTTTCCAAAATTGGCCTGCTTTTCTCCTTAACAGCACGTTCACCCATCATGAAATTCATGGGAGACTATCCCTCAAAACAGGCACACTCCTCTGTGGAAGTCACTGACCAGATATTTGTGCCAGCTATCCAGGAGGAGGTCCTGCGGGATGAGATTTACTGCCAGATTATGAAGCAACTGACTGAGAACAGGAACAGGTATATACCTGGCTGCAAACCCTGCTCCTGCAGAGCTTGTCTTCACATGCAGGCTGTGGTTGTTGCACAGCAAATTAATACCAGAGCCTGGGTGAAGGCTCTGTTGATTTGTGGCTCTCTGCACAATGGGACCGTGATGGAGGTGTATTTCTCTCACCTGTAGCTGGTGTGTGGTCAGACAGAGAATTATATGTGGCTGTAGCAGAACTGTTGGCTTTGTGTTCACAGGTACAGCGAGACCAGGGGCTGGCAGCTCCTCTGGCTCTGCACTGGCCTCTTCCCACCCAGCAAGTCACTGCTCAAACACGCCCAGAAGTTCATAGAGACACGTCAGAAAGAAACACTGGCCCCGGCGTGCCGTCGGAGGATTCAAACAGTAATGAGGTAAATAATCTGGCATATAACCAGCTCAAAGTGTTCAAATATCAATAATCAGGTCCCAAAAACACACGGGCTAAAATAGTGTGACTTTCACTTTCCTTTTCCTCTTTATATCTTGGGTTTTTTGAGTGATCATTATTTTTAACTTTATGGACTTTGAACCACTGAAGAGAGGTCTAGATCATAATTTCACTTTTTTCTTTCACAGAGTTAGCAGCATTTTAAAAAGTTCATCATCACATATAATCACTTGACTCCCGGAGCTGGGTATTTCAAACATCCTAAAGGGCACGCAGCTTGGAATGATATCACTGATAGAATCCTGACCCTACTTTTCTTTGGTGAGGCAGCATGTCCTTGTTGAAAGGATCAGTACAATCAATCTCTATTCTTTGAAAAAACCCAAATGAACAAAGCCCTGACTCTTACCTGGCTGCTCACAGCAAGGCACTTCTCCATCCACTTGGCATTACCGCAGGCTGAAGCAGCAAGACCCCCAAACCACAGTGCTTCCTGAGCTTATGAATGAGTTGTTGTTTTAAGGGACATGAGACAAGTAGAGAGAGGAGAAGGGCTAACAGGATTTCAGGAAGGATCAACTGAACTGTAGGGGCAAGGATTTCCTAGATTCCTCCAAGGACTGGAATAACCCAGCTTGCACTTCTGAGAACAAAACTTTGGCATAAGGGTTGACTCCAGCCTTCTCCCTTTTGATGGTCCTGTGATTTACCACTTTACTGCCAGAGATCTCATCAGCAAAGAATCTGCCCAATGATTCTCCTTCCAGCTCCTCCATCTTCCCCTTTCTCTCAGACTGGGCCACATATTTGGTCTGTGAGCCCCAGGGGTCAGGCTCTAGGGGAACACTAACACAGTGGATATTCCCCTTGCAGTGGATGGGTTTTGGCACTGCTGGGGAAATGTCATCACACATTGAACTCGCTTTTGAAGTGTCTGAAAAATGCTTGGAAAGGAATGCTATTCATTGTTTATTTCTATGGAGAAGGCTTAAAAATTCCTGTCTCCCTATATCATGTGCTATTCATGCTTTAAGCCCTGTTGAGCTGTACAGAGCTTCTTTAGAGAGAGCAAATAGGGAGGGGAAAGCAGAATGGGCTGTTTGGAAGGAGAATTTTATCTGCTAAACTGCCCCAGATCTGGAGCCTGGGGGATGGGAAGTAGAACAAAGACAAATCTTGTCCTCTAAGAGCAGTTCTTTTCCTAAGATTAAACTTGCATCTGCATAGACTAGAATAGAATAAACTATTTCAGTTAGAAGAGATCTTCAGTGATCATCTAGTCTAACTTCTCCCTGTAAGAAACCTGGTCTCTTTGGAAAGGGTAGAACAGGCAGCTCAAAGGACTGACCTACAATACATACAGGGGAAGCCAACTGAGCCCTTGGGTGCACACCTTTTCCTCCATAAACCACTTCACAGCTTCATCCCCAGAATCCTGGCCAGCGAACCACCTTGGACGGGTGTTAAGCAGATCTCACCTTGGCAGTGAATTCCTAGCTCAGGCTGCAAGGAGAGGTGGGTAGCCCTATGCCACTGCAGCCAAACTGCTGCAACTCCTTGAGCTCCCAGGGGCTCCCTCTGATGCCAGTTCAGAAACAGGTGACTGAGTAGGGCAGGTCCACACTTCATGCAGTGCCTGCACAGTACAAAGCACATGCTGTTCAGCTTGGTTACAGTCAAATTTTCCTTCTCCAAATGGAAGTGCTCCTTTATTGAATGGCAAAAATTAGTTTTCAAATCCATACAATTAAAGCTTGGATCCAGACTAACCTCCTCCTGAGAGACTGACCCAGTGTGAGAGGCCCATAAGATATGGTGTTCAAAATATCTGAACAGCCTGTTCAAAATATCTGAACAGAGGACAGAAACTTACCAGCCCCAGGAGGTAATTTGCTAGATTTGTTCTCACTTTAACTATGTCAAGGTTTTGGCATGGCTGAGACTTCAGGGCCAGTTCCTTTGCTTTAAAAGGCAATTTCAAAGAACTGGGTTTGTACAGCTTAAGCACCTCCTACGTCAGGAATTGCACTCCAGCTCTTATATAAAATGTAATGCTTTCAGCAGCCCTCCAGACCATTTTGGTACTTGGGCTCCAAGTCCTTTTGTATCTGAATACATATCTTTTTGCTGATGCAGGAATTAAATAAAATTTATTTCTCCTTGTAGCTGTTATACTCACACTTCAGTAAAGTGCTGCTAAATCAGTAGAAGAGGCTATGGTGTTGGCTAGAAGGGTGCCTTAATCATGCAACCTCCTTGCAGAGCAGAACAGACTTTTACTTTACATGCTAATAAGACCCTCAGTTTCTTGCTGTTTATACACTGGATTTGCACTGGGGTGGAGGTCCATTGGAGCCTGCCCCATTGCACAGTACTGGCATTTTGGAGGGTGTCTGCTGTTTGGCTGGAATACTGTTGTTCATTTCCTCAGTGATTAAACTGATCTCTCTTATGATGGTGGTGGCATTTTCCAGGAGCGGCTGCAGGAAGTGGGCACCTCATCCTGTGGAGGTTGAGGCCATCTTACAGAACAACACTAAGATCTCACACAAGATTTGCTTCCCCAATGAAACAGAACAGGTGAGCACTTACTTGTTTTCCCAGCCTTGATCATATTTCCAGACATGGTGTGCTCATCCAGGAGCATGTGTGAAGACATTCAGTATTATTTCTTCCTATCCTATGTGTAACAAGAGTCTTGTTATCTCATAGACATTTGATGTGGGAACAAACACCAAAATCCAGACTCTGTGTCAGAACATCGCTTCCAAATTGCAGCTGCACTCCTGGGAAGGTTTCAGCCTCTTTGTGAAGATTGCAGACAAGGTAACTCCGCCTTGACTCTGGCAGGGTAGCCAGACTTCCCCTCCTCTCCTGTTTACTTACCAGACCACATAAACAACCATATGAAACCAAGGATCAGAGCAGGTGATTACTGCTTCTGTCTTACTGAGGGGATACAACCTAAACTTGAACTTTTAACACCTGACAATTATTTTCAGTCTCTTGAAGGGGCTGGATGGAGATGCAGAGTTTCTATAATTCTGCCAGTACCCAGGTGGCAATAAAGCAGAGAGGATGTAGTTTTCCAGCAGCTGCTAGGATGGTTGCATACTGCTGGATTCAGCCCTTTTTCACTCAGACTCTGCCCAGATGTGCTGCACATGTACAGTGCACGCTAGGAATAGGGAAAGCAGGGGCAACCAGCACCAGTGAATTACTCTCTGGTTTGTTGGGAGCCTGCCTTGCCTGAGCTGAAGCTTGGGCTGGCTGTCTCGCTGAGAGGTCCCTTCTCGCTGAAACTGTGATCAAGGCAAAAGCAGCACTGAGCCCTAGTACAGGGTGTTTCTGGTGTGCTGCCTTCCTGAAAAGAGAAATCCCGTATGTAACAACACTTTACAAAGAGAAGAACACTGATAATAAGGTAGGCATCTTCAGGTTGACTTCAATAAGCAACCTGGAAAGCAAAAAGCAACAGAAGATGCAATAAAGATCCCCATATGAAATACAAGTAAATTGAGCCTTCCTCCTCCGATTTTTCTACTTCTTTCTGCTGTAATTCTGCCCTCTCACTGTAGACAGGGAAGGAAAATTCAGCCTGATACTTGGGTATGTGGCATAGGCAGTATTTTATATGGTATGCTAACCCCTCCTTTCTCTCCTTCATTCCTTGGCCTCTGCAGGTGATCAGTCAGAATGAAGCAGACTACTTCTTTGACTCACTAAGGCAGGTGACAGACTGGAACAGAAGGAACAAACCAGGAAAAGATGGTAAGGAGACCGCATGACAAGAAGCTGCATGAGATGCTGTGTGGAACTGGAAAGCACCTGATCCATCCAGTCGGATTCACTCCATCTTGGGCAGTATTTAGCAGAGTCTTGTATCATTTTTGTTTGTACATACATGGTTACTGCCCGCACCAGCAGCAAGATCCAGTGACCTAATGCAGCCAAGCACTGGCTATCAAAAATATCAGAACATTTCGGGCGGGGGGAGGAATCTCTCCAGATATTTTAAATTGGTAAAAAAAGATTTTTTTGACCTGTTGTATCCAAAACACACAGCTGGATATATGCAAGTTAGATAGGTTGATCCTTCAATACTAAGAATCAGCCAACACACGTAAATAGGTTCTTTACAAGAGTGTCACTCACATTTCTTGGGTTGTTAGAAAATTTCTAACCAGGTTATTACCTGGTGATACCCAAACACAAGTTATGTTGTCAAGGAACCACTTGTTAAAATAAAACAATGTAATACTAATAACAGCAATTCCTTGCACTCACCATCTCATCCCCACCCCCCATGGATAATATACATTTTGAAATTTACATCAAACTCAAACTCCACTCAAATTCCGTATCAATTTGTCCTGACCTTTGCGTATTTCAGGACAGCTGAGGTTCAACTCCCTGAAGCTGTGCCTGTGTATCTAAGACTTTCTAACTTCTCTCAGCTGATGTAGCTGCTAGGAGCTCTAAAAATCACAGTGTAAAGTTGTGGATGCACTAAATCACAATTCATTTGTAGAAGCACAGCCACCAGGGGATGTACTCACATGGGTGTAAGAGAATTCGGGTGTACTGCACACCAGCAGGCAGCTGTCGCGAGCACCAATAACAAACACTCAATGGTAGTCCCTCAACTTCTCCTCCATCTGATCATTGCATGATCAGTGTCCAGGAACTGAAAACTAGTAATTTCTTTTGTCACCTAAAATGGCTTTTTATGTAGTTTTGTTTGTAATTTTGTTTGTTACTATTAAAACCATAATTACTTTCCCGAAGAAATTTGCAAGCCATTTAAAAACTGTAGAACTGTCAGTAAGACAAAGAACACTAACAAGATCTGATCTCCTTAGGGGCTGCTCTGTCTGTGGCGTATGAGGTGTATTTCATGAGAAAGCTGTGGCTGAATGTCACTCCTGGCAAGGATCTGAAAGCTGATACCATTTTCCATTACCACCAGGTAAGCAGCTCCCTAAAGCAGAGGTATCTTGTCATCCAAGAAATACTCCTGAGAAATTAAGTCTGTAGGAGTATTACTGTCTCCCTCTTGAAAGCCTGCATTATAGAGCCTCCAGAAGGGGAGCTCAGCCTCAGAACAGATTTATTTCTGACAGTGTTCACCTCTTAGCTATACTGGACATGTTAAGAGTACAGCTCCTTTACCTCATTGTACTGTGGAAATGCTTGTCTTGCTCCATAAATCAGAGAAGCACAGAAAGTTTTGGATTCAAAAGGATCTTTAAAGATCATGCAGAGAACCATCAGAAGGAGCCAAAAGTTCTCCGGATGTCCTTGGACTGTGTTTGGCAAGCCTTGCATCCTGACCTCACAAATTTAAAATGTTTAAGTCAGTGTTTGCTTTAGCCCATTCTGCCTGGATTCAGAGCTAGTCTCTTCCAGGAGCTGCCAAAGTACCTCAGAGGCTACCACAAGTGTTCCAAGGATGAAGCTGTGCAGCTGGCAGGGCTCATTTATAAAGCACACTTCAACAATGACCGCACACAGCTGGCAGCCATCCCCAAAATCCTGAAGGAGCTGGTGCCAGACAATCTGCTCCGAGCAGCGTCACCAGATGAATGGAAGAAGGTAAGAACATCAGCTTTCATTAGTCATATTACATATACACAGCCTGAGTAGAGAAAACACATTGAGCCACACTACATTTTTGATCTGATGGTCTTTGAAAGTACCGTGGAGGGATGGTATTGGATATTACTGGATTTGCCAGCAGGACAGCAAGAGGATTTGCCTCTTATAATCCAGATTTTACATACTCTATCAAAATTCTGAGAGACATCTGCAAGCCTGGATGGCTCATCTGAAGTGTGCATCTTTCTTGGAGATACTAATCTATTTCCAGTGCCCAGAAAGAGTTAGAGATAGTAGAGTCAGTGAAGGGACTCAGAAGTTGAGGATATTGGACAGAAATAGAAAATTAAGGTGTCTCAGAAGTATTTCCTAGCAGCAAATCAATGTCCTTGCACTGTGTCCATGCTACTTATAGCAAAAGGCTTTTTTATCCACAAAAACAGCAAGGAAGTTTCAGCAGGTACTTATCACTTAGTCTGATGAGGAAAACACAGGACATTCTTGCAAATACAAAGGGAAAATTCACCATCCATTTTTCAGCCAAAAGTGTAATACATGTCTGTGGGTGTTGAACACTGGCTTTCTGAGTTTTATCTCACATTGCTCCTCTGCCCTGAATTCCATTTCCTTGGGCTGCTGGGCTTCCTTCACCCAGCAGAGGAATAAGGAACACTGGAGGGTTCTGGCTTCACCTTCCCCCATGGCATAGCAGGTTTTCTCATTTTCAGTTTTCTGCTGCTGGGGCAATGTCGTGGTTTGATTTAATTGCCAAAATTAAAAGCCTGATTGCGGTGATGAGCTGATGCTGTCTTTCATGCTAAGGCTAGGCACTGGACACCTGCCTGTCTCCAACTCAACTGGCTTTGTATCCTCTTTTCCTAAACAGAGCATTATTGCAGCATATAGTAAACATGAAGGAAAAACTGTGGACGAGGCCAAGATTGCTTTCTTGAAAATGATACACCGGTGGCCAACGTTTGGATCAGCCTTTTTTGAGGTGAAGGTAGGTTTGAAGGCCTGTGTGAGTAGATTTGGTAGTAGATCAGTACCAAGGGATACAGACTGACTATAATTGCCTATCTGAAAGTAAAAAATACATTATAAAGCTGAATTCCTGTAATCTATTGAGGAAAACTCAGTTCCTTCCAAGTTGGGAGACTGATTCTTTATCCATTCTCTAGTTATAATACCACTACTACAATTGTGCAGTAGCTGTAGGGGGCTATATTGTCCCATTGTTGCTCTCCACAAGAAAATGCTGCCAAATCTTATCTCTTTGGTGAGACTTCCCTCAGAACAGAACTGTACTAATCTTCTCATTCTGGAGTGGATATCACCCAAAAATAATTTCCCATGTGCTACATTTAATTTCTCCTCACTAGGCTCTTAAATGGTTTGCAATCAATCACTAAGCCTGTTATCAGACAGCATAGTAAAAAATGGACCTGATTCTGCTGTCATGTAGCATTTGCTACAAGTCATCAATATACGGCCAAAATGTTTCAGTGTTCATTTGGAAAAGAGAACAAGAAGCACTGGACACTGTTAAAGGTCACTAGGCCCCTGATACAGATAATTTCTCAATTTTCTGCTTATCTTTCTGTGTTACTTATTTACAGCAAGCCTCGGAGCCAAATTTCCCAGAGATTGTACTGATTGCAATCAACAAGCAAGGAGTCTCACTGATACATCAGAAGACAAAGGTAACAGCTGCTTCTCACAAGTCCATCTAAGGAAGGATTGAACAAATCCTGCTGATTTAGGGACAGTGATAGGACCTTGCCCAGGAATGATAGGAGAGGAGAGAGGCTCTCTATTCACTTTCTGCGTGAAACTGAAGAAATTGTTATTGCCTCAAATCACTTCTTTGCAGTTTCTACACTGGAAAGGAATAGGCTAGAGCATCTATGAAAAAAGACATGGGAATTGTTATAGACCTGGCAAGGTGGTAAGATCAGGAAGATGGATGAGCAGTGTACCCAGGAACCTGCTTCAGAAAAATGCTTTGCAGGAAGCTTCAGCTTCTAAAAGATCAGGTTGAATGGCCATGTTTAGCTGCAGTCTAACCCCAAGAGTCTGGTCTTACCAAGTCCTCAGGAAAAGGGAGTATCACTATTTGCTTTCAAAAATGAAACTAATTAAAAGCTCATTTTAGATTATTGTAAGTGTAATGGCACTGTGCTAAGACAAAGATCAATATATAATGAAAGGAAGTCTCATTAGTGTGACTAAGAATTACCTGTTTGGTAAAAAATAATATACCTCTAATCTCCGTGAAAGAACTACCCTGATCCACTACTTTTATAAATGAAGCGGGAAAGAACGAGAATTCTCTGGCTCTACAGATTTTATGTAACAGCCTGTTTTCATTTGACAGATGTTCTATAGATCAGTTTGTTTCCCCTTACAGGATATTTTAATAGTCTACCCCTTCAATAAAATCTCCAACTGGAGCAGTGGGAGCACATATTTTCACATGACAATAGGGAACCTGGTACGAGGAAACCGGCTCTTATGTGAGACATCTTTGGTAAGAAGAGTTTTGCCAACTTAGACACAACAAAATCCTAATTTTTCCTTTCCAATCAGGATTGGTACAAAAGATGGTGTGAAAACAGATAAATACCAGCGCAGATACAAAAAGAATTTACTGCTGTGTCAATAAAATTGCCATTTAGAACTAGTTCAGTTTGTATATAATACTATCTGATGCAAAGATGCATGACACAGGACACAAGAAAAAATAGTGATTTCCCAAATTCTTCCCACACATCAAAATTTTATCCATCTGAGAAGTTAAGAATGCAAAGCTACGTAAGAGGCTTTTTGTCTTGCATGTCTGCCTCCAGTTATGCAGTAATTCCAGCCTTGTAAGACTTGATATTTTCTAGGGGGTGGTACCACCTTTCTAACAATTGGTTTCAGCCTATTCACAGTCTCAGAGAAGCATCACTGTATTAATATTTAAAAGTTGGTTTGTAAAGATAACAAAAACATTTAAAGGCTAACTACTCTGCCAGAAAAGCTTGGATTCTTAAATACAGGAATCTTAAGTACAAGTCAAGCTACAGAGTGAATACCAAGGAGACAGTAGAGCTATGCTCTGTCAAGTTTTGGAAATCTATGAAAAGCAGAGGGAGGAAAGATAAATTATAACTAAAACAGTGGCAGAGATTGAAAGAAAAGATGTTCATGCAAGGAAGAGCCTGAGAAGATGATAAACGAGGGAGGAAATTATAGTTATTTTTGCTTCTGGAGCTCCCTGAGAGATTTAAGACTTTTCTTTCCTGACAGGGTTACAAAATGGATGACCTGTTAACATCCTACGTACGCCTGCTCATGAATGCTGTCAACAAGCAAAAGAACCTCCCAGCCTGAGAGTGGAAATAGAGCCCATGACCTGTACTTGTGCCAAACTACCTGTAATTTCATATCCCAGAAGAAATGCCATTTATAAAATATTAATCTTGATGATCGATCTTCCGATCACACACTGAATGAACGGAGTTGCTGAAATACTACTACAAGAGAAGCTCAAATGAGCATGTGCTTTCAAATATTTGTAACACTTCTGTCTTAGATGTAGTATGAGAATTCCATTCAGATATTGGATTTAGAGGAAGTTTAGATGGACTTTAATGTTCTATGGGAGTGGGGAAACCCTGTGACAGCCCCTTCTAATAGCCTGAATCCCTTCCATTCAAAGACAGACACACATTAAGAGCTGTCTTCCTTTTGGAAAAAAAAATGCCCCTTATCGTATATGCTCTTACCAAATGCACAGACTTCAAAAGTCTTTGGAAACAAAGGTAATGTAAATTTTTTTCCTCCTACTGGCAATTCTAAGAGTGGAGAGATGTCCTTTAGTAGTAGATAACTGGACACTTTGAAAGGTAAGATGCTGGGTTTCATCCTCTGGTCCCTAGGTTACACCCTGCACATTACAGTAGACTGACAGCCAATTACTGTCAGAATGTAACTGTCCTTCCTGCATGCTGCTGAACTTGCAGCCTATCCCCTGACTTACCACAGTCTTGCTTAAATTAAATAGTCTCTTTTCTTCCACACGTTATAATGCTCTTGGAAACTAACAACTGCTTTCTACTGTGCAGTTTCTAGTAAGCTCTGAAATGAGTCTGGGGTTTGGGTCCATCACTTTTAGTTGCTCCTATTTCAAGATACAGATGAGCTATTCAGTGCAAATCAGAACTGAAGAACTCAGTCTAACAGAGGTCTGTTGAAAAGAGACTTTTCTGCTCTACAGAAATGTTCAGAGTTATGCAGACATTCCTTCATGAGACAAGAATAATAGCTTTAATTTGTCCTGATCTTTTCTGCTTCCTGTTTAGCAGACAGTTTGAGTGGTAAAATTTGATTCAGCACTTGTTCATCTCTAGGAGCTTTGTAGAAACACAGCTTTGGTGCCACAGGAACCAGAGTGTGCTCTGAATGTGTAAAGCAGATATAGACTATGGTGGGAGTAAGCTTAGCTGCTTCCCCCTCAGAAAAAGTACTCCTCCCTTGCTCCCAGTGAAACATGAACATGTCTTAAAGCATTGACACCAAGTTCCTTGAGACACAGTCTGGTAGTGCTGGAAAAGCAGCTCTGCCTGATCTCTCAACTTTGCCAACGGATGCACAATGGTTCTCTTGTTCCCTCTGATATGTGTGTGCAAAATTCAAATGCTGGTGGGAGTTTTGTATATGGGTGGCAGGGAAGAGCCCCACTCTCTTTGTGCATCTAAATGAGTGCCACACCTGTCAGAGTAGCTGATCTTTTCGCAAGCAGTTAGATGCTCCTGCTGTAATGTCCATTGCTGGCAATGGAAATGCTGGAGTCTAATTACCCAGAGTGGTTTTGTCACCCAGTGTCTGATCTAAGTAACTAGCTATAAGCGAGAAATGTTCAACACTTCACCTGTACAAAAAGAAATTTTGCAGCCAAACTGTATTGTTTCTGGTTTTTAAATAAAGACTGCAGAAAACCAACCACATTGTCTTTTTTTAACCAGGAAAAGTGAATGTTTGCTCCAGATCCATGTAAGCTAAATCTACCAAATATCCACTATATCCTGTAAATGATCACAGCATCCCATCTGCTCATTACACAAGACAATTTGTACAACACAGCCACTAAAAGGATGATACCCCTTTCTGCACATCCTCATAAACCAACACATCAACCACAGAAGCAGCAGAGGTCCAAAACAATGAATTCACCACAACAGTGCCTCAGGTTTCGGCAATCCCACAGTTCCTCGGAGTGGGTAATAGTCTCTGGCTAAGCACTGAAAATGTGGTATTAACTGTACACTATACATTTTTTTTTGTGTGTAAAGATTTAAAATGTATTACAGTTAACTTTTAATACAAGAACATACAAAGGCACAATATTACAACATTTCAATCTACAATCATGTGTTTTGGTTAGACAGCTCAAACAATGTGTGGTAAGGTGAGAGCTCTACACACTGAAGAACCCATCAAGGCCTGAACTAAGGCAGGGAGCTGCTAATTCTTTTCTGTGTCTAATACCCTCAGCACTTAACAGTGCTTTACAGGCTAGTATAACCACATTTATTACATGCTTGCCTGCAATCTATTCCTTCCCCATCCAACCACTTCTGAAAGAGTGTCAGTCATATCATCTAATACCAACCATGCCACATCAGGAATTCTCGGTACGAAAGGCTGACCAGTGTTTGCCAGCATTGCAGAGACTGCTGTAAAAACACCAGGATGCAAATCCTAGAGAGTGGATTAGTGCCATACAGAAAGACTGCAAGTGGTTAGCATACTCTTTGAATACAAACAAGCTTCACATACCGTGCTTTCTAAAAGCAAAACCATTTTCAAGTGCACTCAGTGAGTGTTAGTGATTTTAATTAGGTATAAATATGATTGTTAGCTATAAATGTATAGTATGAGACAACATCTTTTATTAAGTGTAGATTTCTGAGCCAAGTTCAACCTCCATATAAATCTCTACTCTCCCGTGGTGTTACGCTTAGGAAGAATTTGGCCAGCAGGTCTATTTACAGCAATGGAAAAAGGCATGCAGCTTATTTCTTACTGACACCTTGACCATATTTGTTAAAAAAAAACCAAAACCCAACGTGTCAGCCTACCAAGGCACTAAGGAGAACTTGTGAGTTTGTACTATATTCTATTTGGTTTTTAAAAAGTTGACTGACAGAAGTAGGGGAAGATGCATTTTTTTAAGCCATCTGCAGTTATTTCTCCTACTCCTTCAATTACATTCTCACACAAAAGGTATGTTGGTAATATAAACTACTGTAACTCTGCACATTGCAGGCCATGGGCAGTAGAAGTATCAGAAAAATGATTATGAAAAATTAATAATTTAAGAGAATATCACCCTCCAATATACACAGAGATCAGGGATTACAATTATTTTTTTCACCAATTAATTTTGCAAAATGTCCTGAAGATAAGGACATATTCCAAATCCTAGAGAACTGAACAGCTTATCAAAAAGAATGATATCAACTCTCCTTTGAACTCTAAAGCTTTCTAGGTCTGCCAAATTTCTGAATCTTTACTGGCAACACAGAACTAATGCCATTCACCTTCACATACATGCATTTTCCATTGCTGAATGTGAGAGTGGCTGCTGAAAGAATATTACCTATTGGCTGCTAGTTACTTAGTCCTTCCATATTTACCAGGAATGTGTGGCTGTGTGTTCCTCCACCACTTCCCAGGAGGCTGGGGATACACAGCTACTCAGATTCAGCATCAGACATGGCCTGTGACTGAGATTACAGGAACAGACCAGAATATTTTGTGCTGAGAAGAATCTGCTTAATATACTGAGCTGCACCTAGGTCAGAACTCCAAGAATTTTATGCTGTGACAAAATGCCAAACAACAGGTTTGATTGTAAATGGGGGTCTTTGGAGGGCCACACTACTGCACCAAACGACATGCTGTTCTTTGTGCCCTTAACTAAAAGACCATTTTAAGGCTGGTGAGAGAACAGTGAATAGCCACACGTTCTCCTAAGGCAGTGACACAAGCGGCTACTAGTACTGGAATCTACAGTGCAAACTGGTCAGGAGAAGATAAAAGAGGTTAGGCCTAAAATTAGGCCTATCCCCTCATCACTGTTAGAGTGGATACATTATAACCCTGTTAAAAGATTACAGTAACTTACAGCAACAAAAAGCAAAGCAGCTGAGGGAAAGGGCGTTAGCAAAGGCAGTGAAGATTGAAGAGATGGTCTCACATGTGGGATTCTGATCAGTTGTCCAGGATTTCCCACCACTGCTTTGGTATCACTGGTGCAGTTCCATGGGTATTGATCCAGCAAGCATGGTAACACAGTTCTAAGGTAGACTATTGCCCCAATCCAACTTCTGCTCACACATACAAGAAGTGGGGAAGCTTTAACTCCTTGTGACCTAATTCACCTGTGGCTGCAGGGTGTTGTGTAGGCCCAACTGCTGTGTTCATTTGACTGACTAAACCAGCCACTTTTTGGAAGGTTTAAATCATGCAAAGGACAGTAGTCCTCCAGGGCCTGTCAGCCTTCCAAAAGGGCAGGTACAGTCTCACAACTGTTCATGGAAAGGGATTTTCAGGCTGCTCAGCTTAGTTCAGCAGAAGGAAGTATGGGAGTCACCTCTGGGGGACTCAGAAGCTCACTGGGATCATAAATCGTGTGGGTGGGCTCAGGAACAGCACTGCTAATGGCTCACCTCTAAAGAAGTATTGAGAATATACAAAACCAGTAGATTTCTCAGCACCTTGGGTTATGAGAGCAGAGACAGCAGGACCAGTGAAACCTCACTGGTGACAAGCAAAATTACAGAGGAGGATTACACACTTGAGATGTTAGCATCATGTCTGGGATCCTCTCAAGTACACTCAGGTCTCAAAAAGAAAGATGAATGGGACTCTTATCTGGGTAAAAATTTTAAGAAAAATAGTTTTTTTCTGCATAAAATTATGCTATGTAATTAGCAAATTACATTTGCTACAAACTGTGAACATTAGGAACTCCTTCATGTAATTGGGCTTTCTGCAGTGTGACCAACAAGCATATACGTGGCTGGCAAATAAAGTGAGAATGGGAAAACTGAAGTGCTTAAATTGGCACCATATTATTTATTGGATTTCCTTATGCAGAAGAGTAACCAATGCTCCAGCCACACTGCCTCAGTAAGTATCAGCTATGCCAATGGACAGGACACACTTTGTGTTGATCAGCAGAAGCTCTACCAGCCATGTAGTAGTAGAGAACAAAGAAAATTAGTGTAATATCTAATAAAATGTTTAGTGTCCCATAGCCACCTTCTCCTTAAGGAGAGCTCAACTACTCTGGAGAGGCTCACATGGCCTCTGAATCTGAAATCTCCTTAGTACTGAGCACAGAAGCAGCAAAGGAAACTTCTTAGCTGCCTTAACGCTGGGCTTAAGTTGGCAGTGCAGATGCCATAGCTATTGGTTCCTGGGCTTGTCCAGTAAACCTACAAACCAGAAGGACTGGGATATGGGATAGGGCACCCATATATTCTCTGTAGGAATCTGGAGAAAGACCAGAACTTTTTGCATGTAGTAAAGAATGACAACTTTCAGACTATTTGCTCGTGTATTAAAAAACCTAAAAATTGCTTCACCCAGAGTAAGAAGAAAAATTCTGATACTCTGATTAAAAAAGAGCAAATCTGACATTTCTTCCAGCCCTACATTTAAACACTTTTTCCAAATTCCTCAGACTAGAGGAGTGGAAAGAGTAGTACAGTTCAATTGAGGAAGGAAAGACTTCGTATAACTCCACAAAGGCAAAATGCAATGTTAGTAGCAAATTAATAATCAGCCTGTGTGTTGCTCAAGCAGAAATCATACACCTCTTCCTGCCAGTGTTAATAGACAATTCTTGAGAAAAGAGACAGCCTAGATGCAAGAGACATCACCAGAAGCAGGGGAAGGTACTACTTATCTTTGGTTCCCTTTCTTAGTAATTGCTTCTGTAATTAACAGCTGCAGTGAGCAGCAGCTTGTGTTAAGAGTGCAGTCAGGAGACTGACAGACCTGTTTAAGCAGAGTTTAAATCTAGAGCTTTAGGATGGATCTTCTTGGATGCCAGCTCTGACAACTTCTTCAGACGTTTCTTCAGCTCCAGAGGGAATTTCTCATAGCACTTCTTGCACACAGGCTTCATGTCAAACTCCACAAATTTATTCCTTTAACATGAAGAACAGTTATTAAAATGGTATTTGCAAACTATATACTTCACTAATTCAAATCCCCATGCATCTACATCAGTGTTGTTGCAAGTGTTCTATTCCATTTACAAAACAACTCATTCCTAATCTGGTGATCCAACAGAAGACTGGGTTCTTATCAGTGAACTGTGGTCTTTAGTATCCCTAGGTAAATAAGGAGCAAGGTTTTGCTATATATTTGCATGTAACAGTCTAGAATAATAATTCTGTTACTGTAGAATGCAAGTGTCACTTCAGAGGGCCCCTTTGGGATGAATTAGAGCTCCTTCATATGGCCAGTGGAGCCAACCTAGCAGAGTAGGGTATAGTTTGAACCTGAGAAAGGAAAAATGTAGGATTGCTTTTTTTTTCTCCCTCTTCTAGATATTTGAGGTAAATAGCACAGTATTTTATTTCAAAATAATCTGTGAAATAGCAAATACTGTCACTGAGGGGAGCAACCACAGTAAAGGAGACATGGAGGCTGCAGGTTGCTCAGGACAAGCAGTTCCTCAAAGTTTAGTGCCTTCCCTCTATACTGCTGAATGAGTCTCCCTCTTACCCAACCTCCTTACAGAATAGATTAATGAGGGAAAATAAATCAGAGAGGATGCTGAGTGTCAGCTCCCTTTCAATGCTGAAATCAGTGAAATTACAAGGACCTGCTCCCACAGAGGAAAGGTATATTGGCCTTCAGAAAGGCAGGGGCTCATGGCTCCTGCAGGCTGATACCCTGTCCTAGGGGCAAATGTCCCACATGGTCCAAAATATAAACACTGACTTACTTCAGTGTGAGCTTGACATTGCAGGTGGAGCAGGAAAAGCAATTCACACACCAGGCCTTGTTAAGAGCTGATACCACTGCAAAAGTAAAAGCACCAAGTAAGAGGAAACTGACCGATTATCTGAATCCAGATTTATATCCAATTCAAATGAGGCCAGATGTGAAAACAAACACTGTTGTCTTGCAACTGTGGGACTGCAACAGCTGCACTAACAAATTAAACAAGGACAGTGACCCAAAACAAGGAGAGAACAAATCTTACCATCTCCCTCTATCACGTGGCTGCAGTTGTAGCAGACATCTCCAAAGAGCTGCACAGAAAAAGAAATAAGAATAGGAACTCATGTTGCTGACTACTCATGGTCCCCAAATTACACAGCTGGTGTGAACATTAAATACTAATAATCAAAGAATTCCCAGATACAGCAGTGGCCCCCGAATATACCAATTTAAAGCTTCTGAATAAGTTCTCATACACTTGCCAAATAGTCTATGTTCCTTTGGATCTCACACCAGTAAATACTACAAAAGGTTTTTGTTGATGCCTCACACTCTAGTACTGTTATGAGATCTTGAAGTCCTGTATATGTGGCAACTGGAGAAGAAAGGATGGGTAGAGTACGATGCTTAGCGTAGACAAACATCTCCTGATGCTCAACTACAAACACCAAAATAGAACTACTGCTAAAATACAGCTCCTATCAGAATAGCAACACTTACCTCTCATGAGAGAGAGTAATTTATCTGACAGAAGGAAATACCAAACCAAAAAGTTCAGTCAAATCACACCAAAAAAACAGGGTTTGATTGGCTTTTCTATGTTTGGTTTTCTTATTGATCTACTTTTCTGTGTTTTAGACAACACAACAGTTGCCTCAGAGCCATAGAAACAAGTAATTATCAAAGAGGCCCACACAAATACATTAGAAGTAAAAATACAGGGATTTTAATCTCAACCCACGATCAGTGATTTTCTGTCAATGGCACAAATTAAAATCAGTGTCCCCAAGACATTTCCATTCTGTTTCCAGCAACACTTTTCTGCCAAGAAAAGCTATTATTCTTCTGTTAAATCTAATTTCTTAATACTTTATTGCCTCTACAAATTCAGATTATGCAAAATCTGCATAGCTTTACATATATAAAACATGAAAAAGCATTTGCCAGACACAAATACCTACAGCAGAGATTGATGAATTTACCTGATTATAGTGAGTCTCACAATAGGCCAGCCCTTTTTTTTCATAGTGTCGGTGCCCCAAGAATGGCTTCTCACATTTGGCACAAACAAAATGCTGAAAAAGAAAAAATTCCACGGCAGGCAAAACAACTTTTCCATCACCTGGGAAAAACATGGCAATAAATCACAGCTCAATACATGACACTTGATCACAGAACAGTTTGGGATGGACAGGACCTTAAGGCTCATCTCATTCCAGCCTGGCCTTGGACACTTTCAGGGATGGGGCAGCCACAGCTTCTCTGGGCAGCCTGTGCCAGGGCTTCAGTACCCTTACAAGGAAGAATTTCTTCCCAATATCTAATCTAAGTCTACCTCTTTCCATTTAAAGCTGTTACCTCTTAATGCTTTAATGAAGCACAGACAGTAAAGATGTTTATAGAAGCAAAAAAAAAAAAAAAAGAAAAAAAAAGAGGAGATATTTAGTCTATTTATAGTAATTAAGAGCTGTATTAAAGATAGGTGGAAGACCTGCTGGAAGGCAAATCATCTTGTGTCTATCTTGATAGACTTGTGGACTGTTATCTTGGTTGTTTCGGGAAAGAGAAGCAGGAACATAAACATAGTTGGTATGAATACACCTCAAATAAGCAGCAGCATGTCTCTCAGGTCAAGCCCTAGGAGGCATAAATGACTGAAACAAAGATCACGAAAAATCTTCAGAGCAAGTTGTGATAACTCAGCTGAAAGTTATAGAAACAATGAGCTGAAAAGGCTTAAAAAGCAAGGATTGTTCACTTTCAGTAAAAACTCCAACACTGTTATGTGCCTGGTAACTCGAATTGGAGAGGATATATCTAAGTACATCACACAAAATATGTAAATTTATTAGTAAGTAAACACTTCTCAGTAAACCCTACTCTGTAAGGCTCTTTAAAAATTTTAAAATTAAGGTTATTACAGTCATGAAAATAGCTTTCTTAGGAACCCTGATGGCCCTGCTGTAACTCATTCACTCACAAAAGGTGAAGACAACCCAAAACATAAGCAACTGGGTTTTGTCTGAGTTCATATATTACAGACCACTTGCATGGCTACAGCTTGCAAACAGCACTAGTCCTCTTCCACACCAGCTCTTGAAGGAAGTTTCAGATTCAGAGGCCTCACCTCCACATGCCACTGCTTCCCCAGAGCGTTGACCACGCGTCCCTCGATGGGCCTGCGGCAGGCCCCGCAGATGGGGATGCCCATCTTGTCGTGGCACGGCAGGCAGTACAGCTCCCCCTTCAGCTCCCGCGCCTCGGCTGTCAGCTCCTTCCTGGAACACAAACATGCCCCCCACGTAAGAACACCGAGGGAAACTCTTCAGTACCCATGAGCAAGTTTTGGAACCACAGAATCACTGGGTTGGAAGAGACTTCTAAGATCATCGAGTCCAACCCATGCCCTAAGACCTCAACTAGACTATGGCACAGAGTGTCATAGACTAAACTTGAAAGTTAACTTAGGCAACACTTACACTACAAACGCAGTCATTAAGTTTAGCTAGTGAAATACAGTTATTGTAAAGTCATCTTTATAAAATTGCTTTCTTAAAGTTTGCCAGACAAGAACATAAGTGGAACATCATGTCTGCATTTGGATACTCTCACAGAGTATCCATACAAGGTGCACTTACATGGCCACTTAGAGTGTCATGCTAAAACTTTGAATGGGAGAGCTCAGGTGCAAGAACCATCCTAACAGTGCTCAACACTGAGACATTCACTTGTACTGTTACCCATTCTGGGGCAGTACTGTGCCCAGTTAAAATGCCTTCATGAGAAGTAATTCAGGTCTGACAGGTATCAGTGTAGTAACAGATGGTGCCACAAGATTGACACAGCTCATCAAGCCATCTTTTTTTTTCTATACAGGAATTCAAAGGGAAACTATTTTGGACAGCCCAGTAACTCCTATCTTTGGAAAACTCTACTACGGTAATCTGCACACAGCCTTTCGGATAAATTCAGGCCAAGGAACTATTTTCACTTTCATTATAAACTAGCATTATCCAGTGTTGGAATAAGAGACTATTGAATGGCAAAATAAAACTAAAATTCCTGTAGATTTTCCAAACTTATTTCAGTTTCTCCTCACACAATTTCTATTTGCTCAACAATGTGAAGGCAGCAAAATTTAGATGTTGGGAAGGACTGCACTGCTGACTCAACTGTTTGTCTTTCTCCTTTTTGGTCAGAGTTTACAGTATGACAACATACCCACAGTGGGTGCAGTTGAAGTGATCTGGATGGTAGGAATCATTCCTGAACATCAGAGGCTGCTCATCAATTATCAAGTGGCACTTTTGACAGATGTACTTGCCCAGTCCCTTAGCTTTTTCACGGTTGTGGCAAGGCCTGCACAGGTGCCTGATTGAACAAAATAAAGGAAAGAATATTTAAAAAAAACCTCTTTCTCCTAAAACAACATATACTACATACTGTAAAAAGTACTTTATGTAACAGAACTGTCTTCTGAGGCCAGACTGAACACAATTCAGTTTGATATCCAGTGCTTCACACCAGTTGTACAGAGAAGAATGTGAGTATAAAGCAGTCACACAGTTGTATTTCCTTAGAATACTACTCCAGCATTCAGTGATTTACATGCCATCAGGCTATCACCCAGTCGTTCTTCTAGGGATCCTTTCCAGCCCTCTAGACCTTTTCTGATAGCCGGGCAAGGAAAGTTGGCAACACCCTCTATCTATAACTAATGGATCCAATCATAACAGAGGCATTACAGCACTGGGAGGGAGCCAAGGAGAGACAATACAATGGACCAAACCAAAGTGCATTGCTTGAATGCCTTTTACCATGGCTGGATTCCTTAGTCTTCAATATCTAGGACAAACAAGAGATCTCTTCTCAACAAACTCCTTTTACTCTTAAGTTAAAGGAAATTAAGAACTATGCAATTTTATGTGGTAAAAGCAGCTGTATTCCTAGCACGTGTTCTTGAACACATTACAAGTACACTTCTAAACAGGCAGATAACCCAAATTTCTGGTAGAAAAGCTCAGGCGAAGACATAAAAAAAACTTGTGAAGGCTGATGGAAGCCACCAGTTTTATCCCAATATTTAGGAGCTCTGAGGAGAAGCTGTTCAGTTTACTTGTCTATTCCCTACCCCTCTAGCTGCAACGCTGTGGGCTGGGAAGAATTTATGATAAAAGAAAAATGACAGAGAATTACTTTTGTGGGTTGCTTTGTCCCAAAACCAACAAGTCTGCTTAATTCCCTTCACTGTATCACTATGTCAAACACTCACTGAGATTTTACAGGTAATTCTCAAAACACATCAGACAAAAGAAAAAGTTCAAATGGAAAGGGCAGATGTATGGATTAAGTAGTAGGTTCTTCACAGGGCCCCTTCCAAAATTCTGCCCTGATGAATTACTTACCCTTAAACCTGTAAAATGGGGATGAGAATACAACACATGTTGTTGTGAGGCCTCAAACATTTATGACTCTCAGCTGGCAGGTGCCTAAGTGCTAAGTATCATCATTATTCTCTCCAAATCGGAGCCCTTGTGTCAGCAAGCGTCTCTGTCCAAGGCTGGAAGCACTGTCCACCCAGACGGAGTCCAGAAAAAGCAGACAGCACCCCATTATAAGGAAACATGCAGCTGTGCTCATCTCAGCATAAAGGCATCAATTTTATTCAGCACTGTCAAATGCAGAGTAATTATACAGGGCTGGACATGGGGACCCCAAAGCAAGAGTCCTGAAAGAGACCCCTCTCATTCAGCTGAATGAGACGCCTTCAGCCATTTGCACTGATAAACCATTATCAACCCCCTCCCCACTCACAAACCCTCTGCCCTCCCACAGACCCTCTCTATTGGAAGCAAAGGGAAGTGTTGGACAGGCTAAGCTGTTACCATAGCAGCCTCCCCTCTCCCTCACCCTCCCCCCCTCCCCACCATTATGGAATTATCCCATTCTGAAATGTCCTGTTGTGTCTGTTAATACTACATTTCCCCCAAACAATGCATTTCTCCACCCTCCTAAAATAATCAGGGCATTCCAAGGATTCTGTGTTTAGGGCTGGGGGCTCAGTAGCAGCCTTCAGTAAGCACTGTGAACACTGGAATATTCATGCAGAACACTCATATCTATACCAGCAGCAGCAGCCCCAGTGCCAAGAGCTCCGCTGGGATGAAGACTGCTCCTCAGTGCTGGGGTGTCCTCTCCCCTGCTCTGTTGTGTGACTGAGCTGATAATGTGCTATCAGAGCAAGGAGGACACTATATAGAGGGGCTCCCCTCTCTGCTCTCAGCAACTCTGCACTCTCTTGGAATCACCTTGTTTGCTCTGCTCTGCTTCTACCTAGTTTGCTGTCATCAGAAGGAGTTTGTTGAGATATTCCCCAAAAGGACCCTACACTCCACCCACAGGACTGCACTGTAAGGAGGTAAGAGACTAACTTTTGTTAATAGGGACTTAAGGAGCTTTTGCTTTTTTTAGGAGCTTTCCTAATGGCATTAGTTTTAGCTGGTGCTAATGAGGAGCAGAACACATAGGTGGATGAATAGAATGGAAATGTCTGCATCTAAGAATAGGCAGCATTTTCTGAACTTCAAAGAATAATTTCCTCGCCTTTATGTCACTCCTTAAAAAAAAAAAAAAAAGGTTTTCAAACTTTTGTACCTAATGTATATCCATTTGTGCCAGTTGTATGGTATGTCTAGTGCTCTCTGACACTGCTTTGATGCTCACAAAAACCAAGTATTTCAGCTGAAATACAGGCTCAGCAGAGAGTGATTTTCAGGAGAAAAACTTCAGTCAGAAATTGACTATTTCTAATGAAGAGTACTTTAACTGAAAGATGGGAGACACTCATTTGACAAGACACTAAACTCATAATCATAAAAACGCACAAACCAGTATAATCATACCAGAAACTGCTCTAGCTGAGAGCAAGAACAGGAATTTCTGATACCTACTACAAACCCTAACATATAGGTCAGTTTACCTGCAGTGGGCAAATAACAGCTCCAAACTAGCCAGGTAACTGTGTACAATGAGCTAAAGATTTCTGCTGCTCGTTCTTTCATTAATGACAGACAGAGCATCTGCTGAAAGAGTGACTGCCTTATGTCCATACTGACAGCCTTGTGGATTGTTCTCTTGCTTGTTTCTGAGCAGAAGAGAAACAGGGCATGAAATATGGTCAGTGTGCATGCATGTATTTCAAATGAGCAGTGACATCCCCATTACAGCTCAGCCCTGGGAGGCCTGGGATAATGGCTCATTCCAGAACAGTGCTCTGTTTAGCAATACATAAATCACTAAGTATTCACACACCATCAAGAGTGCAGTCCAAGCAGAAATTACTGGATAATGAGCCAAACTCCTAAAGGAGTTTTCTGTCTGTGGAATGAAAGCCTCTTGCACCATACAGCTTTAACACAGACTACACATTCTAGGTCATTTGTGAAGGTTTCTAGTTTGCTCTTAGCATTTATACAGACTATAGGAATCCCAGTGCTTTGTCTGTAAGCATAAAAAAGCTAAACACATTTATTTTAAATTTATAGGATAAACCAAAGGAGGAGTGGAATTGCAAATAATTGCAAAGGGCTTTCAACACCTTCTAGAGAACACACTGTCAGAGAATTATTACTTTTCTAAAGCTGTAGAATTTTGTTGAAAACATGTAAAGTTTAAAAATAAGCCCAACAATTAATTCTAGTGACATGTTGGCTTTTTTCTGAACCTACTCACATGCTACACCACTGTTTTCACCCAATAACCAGAATTACAAAAAAAAAATTAAAGCTGTAATTAAAATTTCCTTTTAATTTAAAACATAAGCAAAATTAGAAAGAGGACCATTTCCCTTTTCTGTAACTTCTAAACAGACAATGAAAAACATCTCCTTCACCTTACTCTAAAAGTAAATTAGGTAACAGCAGCTCTCCTATGAAGGCCGTAACTTGCAAAGACTGAATCTATTTCAATTTTACCATTAGTTCCAAGCCTCTCTCGTCCTGGCACTGACACACTGGGCTTTCAGACAGCTCTGACATTCTCCTTTCTACTCCAACCCACAACATTTTGTACTGAAAGCACATCTGTCTAGAAATCCATAGCAGACTCCGTGCTGTCATCAGTAAGGATAAAACTCTCAACTTTGAAGTCTTGCCTATTCTGTCTGGCACTGACATGCAGCTGAATCTGGATTTCCAAGATTTGCCTTAGGAAATCAACTCAAACAGAATTGGTTCAGTGTATCATGCTGTTAAATCCCTAATAATTAGCTTGTAAACAGGGAAAAGTCTGCGTACTCCTTCATTTTGGGAACTGATTTAAAGCATTATCAGTAAGACAAGAGCCAGCCCAGTCTGTTCCATCAGACAACCCTGGTTTCTGCTCTTTCAGCTGCTCCAAGCCAGCATTTACTGCTTGCTCAGGTGTCACAACCACAGATAGAGTAACGTTCAGCCATAAGACCACCCTATTTCTGACAGGTGTGTACATAAATATCACCTGATTTACACTTCTTGCAGCTGAAAAGCATAATAAATGATGGGCCTGACACAAAAAAACAAACCTGCTTAATAGCTAGAACATGAGGTGATAAGCACTATCATAAACTATCAGCCAGTAAAAAGGCATGGTCTCGTGTTTCTCTTTTGGTGTGCAACAGAAAAATACATATCTAAACTAATTCCATCCAGGGAGGACAAGTATGTGAGTCAATGTTACTATCACATACAAACTTTAAACTCTTGGATTCAAGAATATTTGCTGGTTTTACTTTGTAAGGGACAAATGAATAATACAAACAAAGAATTGTGGCCTCCTCTGTAAACTTGTGACACTCACACACACAAAAAAAATGCAGCATGGCATTTTCCTTTCGTATGTGAAAGCACAATTTCACAAGTATTTTTATAGGTAAGGACAAAAGGGCTGTAGAGTCTTCCTTGCACATTTGCAAGGAATTGCAAGTAATGGCAAGATAGCAACCTTTTATAAATAGTCAAATCCAGAAGGGTATCCAAGCAATGCATGAAGTAAGAAGGGCCCTCTGTGGCCATAGGAAGAACTTCCAATTTCTGAATTTCATCCAGTCTCCCTGCTGTTGACTTTTTCTCTTCTACTGTGAACTAAACAGAAGTGATCCAGCACGTTAATCTCCAGCTATTCGAGTTCTCTGTTCACCTGAAAGTAGCAGCAGCCAAACTGAAGGTATTAATTACCTTGGAATTTTCTTACATTTTCCAATATATTTGTTTGTCCTTAATCCTATTTCAGTTCTATATGATCCCAATATTTTTAGACATCTGAACAATGAGTTCTGTTGGGGAGCTGGACACAGTGCACAATGAATGTATTTTAAAGATGTATTGACTATTATGGAGAAATGGTCAGTCAGTACAAAATGCAATGGGAAGCAAAATGGAGGTACTGCTGCACATACTGTAACACTTCTGAGGAATCCAAGTAATAGAGACAATGCTGGAATTTCAGACCACCTGCATTTCCCTACCACCTATACCCACAAGACAAGCAATGTATAAAGACAAGCCATGGGTAGATGCTCAGAAAAATCCCATCACACTTCTTGTGGATGGTGTTCAGGACATTGCAAACAGAGACTGGCAAAGCTAAGAACAGTTTTAGTAAGCTTCTACTTGCAAAAGGCTACAGTGGAGCTTGGCTAAGTTACAGTGGAGCTCAGGCTTTTGAGAGAGGAAAAGAGAGAGCTATGGTGGAAGATAAAAGCTGCAGGGAAGGATGACACTTTGACAGGTGACTGACAGCACAGGCATTATTTAAAATCTTCCCCAAGTCAATTCGGTGTCAAAAGAGATGTTGCTACCCATCTGAAAAGCTTCCTCCTACATTGGAAATAGGTGCCTTTGCCTTAAACACAGGACTTTAGACTAAAATAATGTTCAAAGGTTTTAAGGAACCCTGTAAATTTTTTTAGTAACAGCAATGTTTGACCTTCTATTTTTTTTAAGAACAAGACAAATAGTCTAAGCTAGATCACCTTACAACAGATAACTGCTCAGAAAAGCTGAGCTCCTCAGGAACTCTTCAGTCCTGAATCAGACCTTCAAACTGAAACATGGCAAATACATTCTAGTTAGATATACAGAACATACTCCTACTCCTCTTAACCAGACACACAAGTATCTCACTCCCTGGTTATACAACTGACCTCAGCACAGGTTGGAGACATGCTCATCACCATGCTCTTCATTGGGGTTCCTTTCACAGGAATTACTGCTCTGGTAAACTCAGCTGAGCAGAGGGTATTCAGAATTCTATTATAAGGTTTAAATTCAGACTGACCTGCCATACTAAACACTGATGCTAGCAAACAGAAGACATTGCTGACTTTCATGTGTTGGTTTTTTGGGTCTTTTGTTGGGATTTCTTTTTTTTGTTTTCCACAAACCCAGGCTCTTTTGTAATATACTGTCTTAATTCTTTCACATTTAGGGCGTTTTTTTCTTCAGAACTGTGGGGAAAAATGAATGGGCCAGCAGCTTCAAGCCTGCTCTTCAATTGCTCAAATCAATCAAATATCGCTTTGGAAACATCAGAGCAATGTGGCAAAGAGACACACCTTGAGAACATGATTTTTGCCACTTTCTACTTTCTGGACTTCATCCTGGCTTTTGCTGGCAATGCCCTGGCTCTCTGGCTTTTCATCCGGGATCAAAAGTCAGGCACACCTGCCAACATTTTCCTGATGCATCTTGCTGTGGCTGACCTGTCCTTTGTGCTGGTACTTCCCACCCGGCTGGTGTACCATTTTTCTGGTAACCACTGGCCATTTGGTGAGATCCCGTGCAGACTCACCGGCTTCCTTTTTTACCTCAACATGTATGCCAGTATCTACTTCCTGATGTGCATCAGTGTTGACCGTTTCCTGGCCATCGTGCACCCCGTGAAGTCCATCAAGCTCCGCAGGGCCCGCTATGCCCACGCTGCATGCGTCTTTCTGTGGCTCATCGTTGGCGTGGCAATGGCACCTCTGCTGCTCAATGTGCAGACGGTCCACATGAACAACACAACTGTCTGCCTGCAGCTCTACAGAGAAAAGGCCTCACGTCACGCCCTCGTGTCCTTAGCAGTGGCATTCACCTTCCCCTTTGTTACTACTGTGACTTGCTACTTACTCATCATCCAAAGCCTGAAGAGTGGGAACAGAGTTGAGAAACACCTGAAGGAGAAAGCTGTCAAAATGATCATCATGGTCGTGGTGATCTTTCTAATTTGCTTTGTACCTTATCATGTCAATCGCTACGTTTATATTCTCCATTACAACAGGACCAAAGCTTCCTGTGAAACACAGCGTCTCCTGGCCCTCAGCAATCGCATCACTTCCTGCCTCACCAGCCTCAATGGGGCGTTCGACCCCGTCATGTATTTTTTTGTAGCTGAGAAATTCCGTGAGGCTCTGTGCAATCTGTTTTGCATTAAAAAGACTGTAACGTTGCCTCAAATATATGAGGGTAAGACAAATGAAAGCTCACTCAGTGCTAAATCTGAACTGTGAACATGACTCTTGTCAGCGTCAGTGCTTCATGTTAAGAATACTCTCTTCCACCAAAATCAGCTGAGAGCACAAATATGCAGCAAGACAGTCCACCCAGCATCAAACTCATCCTGAGAAGAGAACTTCTGTTGTTTTTATGGGGCTGCCATTAACAAGAAACCCTCTGACTACAGAGAAAAAATGTGTTTGTATTGCTGAAACTGCAAACAGAAGGACAGTTATACTGATTTCCCAGAAATGAAACCGAGGGTTGAGCACTTAGGAATAGGGAAGGGGACAATGAGGGAAATGAACCCATGAATTTTTTTTTTCTCTGAAGAATTTAATTCCCAAAGCACTCAGTGCTTCCTCTGCACAATGCATAATGCTTTATTTAAAATTTCACATTGTGCCAGCATTAGAGATCTACTCCTGAGATAGACCTGCCTGATGAAAAAACCCCCACATTTGCACATCTTGTTCAAGTCTCTGAATTCAAAGTGTTTATATGTAATAGAGAGAAAATTGGTACTAAATGGTGACCAAAAAAAAAAACCAACCCAAAAAACCCCACACCAGAATGAAGCAATGAACCCAGTCTGGACAGGAATTAAGACAGAAAAGATTCCTACCTTTAAGATAGTTTACAGTTCTTTTTTGTGACTTATCTAGCAAGGCTATTCCTTCACATAAGAATATGGAAGAGTAGGGATTATGGATAACGGATAGAGTAGGAATTATCTTTACTCTCACTGATACAAATTGCATCCAGCAGAGTATGCCTGGAAGTGACAAGCAGACTAGAGTAGACTAGGTACAATGAAAAGGGAAAAAAAGAATGCAAGAATTTCCAATCTTATTTACTAGAAGACTGCTTCAATGCTGTGGAGATAAATATTATAGGAAATCATGTGACAGGTGAAATATACTGTTACATAGATACACACACCTATCTCTCTGCTATGCTTTTGGGAATGAATTCCTTACCATTTTAGATTTGGTCCACAAATTACTAAATCAAACATACTTTTTCTTGCTTGAATTGCTTTTATCCTGACTGCTTCCCTAAAACACCTAAGTGCTATTCCAACAGCCCATTCTAGCAAGATGAGGTACTAAAAGAAAATCAATTATGTCCAGCTCAAAAAACTAAGGCACAGAGGTTGCATGCAGTATGAAGAAGGAGTTGAGAGGACTCCCTGCTGGACAGGTACAAGTATATGGCCTTTTCTTCCTTCCTTCACCATTTAGTTAGTGAAAATATAAACTCTAGGAAACTACAAGGCTTTACTCATAACATATGAAAGCCTAAAATTAGCCCTGAATTGTGCAACACTGTCTCCTAACTGCTGGATTGTTTTATTTTCTTATAATGGTGTGCTTTTGTTTAAGCTGCCTTTTTGTGTTTATTTCTTATTTCTGAATTAAATGCATTAATCAATCTGTAGGATTCATTTTTATATTTCTGCATTTAAAATGAATGATTTCTGAAGACCAGTGGAATCACGGGCTGAAAAGACTTTGTTGTAATCATTGTGTTATTATTTTGGCCTTCTGCTATATCTTGATTTCCTGCTCAGCAGCTTACTTGATAAACAGCCTGCCTGAGATCATGTGATCCCTTTTTCCCACTTATTAATCAGCCTTCTGCCTGAAATCCCTTTCTTTTCCAGAACCCACTCACTAGCCACTAAAATGTGAGTTTTTACATGTTTCATTGGATGAAGAACTTTCCACCTAACAGGTTATTCCTAAAGTTTCTTCTGTACCTTTTCAAGCTTTCCTTCTCAGTGTAAAACTAACTGACCACCCCCAGCATCTCACAGCTGTATCAGTAACACACTGATAAAACTTTCTGACCTCCTGCTCCATCTTACCTGCCAGCATTCTTCACAAAACCCAGGTCAGCAAGAGTTACATCGCAGAGCTCACAGCGGAAACATTCTGGGTGCCAGTTGTTGTTCATTGCCTTGATAACACGCCCAGTAATGAACTCACCTGCAAAAAGAAAGCATGAGATGCATGCAGAAAACAGTCTCATCAAAATCTACTGTCCTTCACAGTCCTTCCACTTTAATTCCATAATTACTATTACAGTCTAACTTTGAAACAAAACCCAATTATTCCCACAACCAGGACAATCCAAAATCACTGCCCGCATCACACTTTCTTCCCACCGAGGGCTCCTGACTCCTTAAAGCAACCCCAACAATCCCAGCCCAAGGCTGGATGTCACAGCAATGCTGCAAGGTTTGCAAAGCCCTG
Organism: Nicator chloris; assembly: GCA_013400495.1. Classification (NCBI taxonomy): domain Eukaryota; kingdom Metazoa; phylum Chordata; class Aves; order Passeriformes; family Pycnonotidae; genus Nicator; species Nicator chloris. The sequence goes on from WAAE01024742.1 coordinate 32,093, forward strand.
CAGTTGTTAAGCCCTGATGTTGATATTTGCCACTTCTTACCACATTCCCCGCAGCAAGGAGCAAACAGCATCTGGAAGTCATGCTCACAGTACTTCCTACCTTCAAACTGCAAACAAAACAAGAGAGAAAGAGCCATCATGAACTACTTTTACATCTTGACAGCTCTGCATGATTTTCCATTAACATGACCATTTAGTCAAGGTCAGTCAAGTTTTCCAGTTCTAGCCCCCTACACACTTGTTTTTCAACTCCTAAAGGTTCTCCTTAAAGAAATATCCACATAGGGTTTCAGCCTCATGGTTAATTTGCACAGCTAAATTAATAGCAATGCTGTTACAAGACTAAAAATCCTGAAGAATACCCCAATCCTTTTCCTATAGTTGCCTTTAATTTCATTTTTGCTTTAGCTTAGTTCAGAACTACTACTCCTCCTACACAAGGCTAAAACTCACGTCAAAATAAAATACAGCTAGTTTAAAATAACGTGTTATTCAAACTACGTGCTTGTGCATATTCTGTAAAAAAAATTCAACCTAGCTTTTAAATGGGTTCACTTATTTCAGTTGCCCAACTGGAACAGTTTGGTACAGTATGCCTAAAAATAAAGACAAAAATTCACTATGTCTAATGAAATATTAAGGCCAGGTTGGACAGTGCTTTGAGCAACCTGGTCCAGTGGAAAGTGGCCCTGCTCATGGCAGGGTTTGGAATGTGATGATTTGTAAGGCCCCTTCCAACCCAAACTATTTTGTGATTCTGTGATGATTACCAAAACACTTTTTATTTTCTTTTTGAAATGCATCTTACCCAAAGAGCAGCTTTTGCTGTTACTGAAGGAATTAAGTTGGAAGCTCCTCAAAAAAATGGCAACAAATGTTTAGGGCTAGGAAATTAAACATGGCAAGAAAGATGAGAATTCCTTGCATTTTACCACAGCTATTTCTCTTCTCTTCCAACCAGTCTGAGAGCTCACCTCATAAAAGAGTCCCTCTGGGAACTGCCGAAAGCACTGAGCACAGACAAAGCAGTTCTCGTGATAGAGCTCCCCATTGCTGTTCACAATCCTCTCTGCAGGATCGAACCGCGTCTGGCAGCGCTCACACACGGCATTTGCCAGAGCATCAGACATATTACTGGAATAGAGACAAGAGAAAGAACATTTATAAACACAACATTCCAGCCGCTTTAAATTCCCTTTTACATGAAAAAAAAAAAAAGATCAATGAGCCGATGAGTCACTGACATTGGTTAGAAATAAGGTTCTGACAACTCATACGTCACAGATGAGGTCACGTAGCAGATGTACCTCTTGCACACTTTTGGCTACTTCACCAATATTTCACCCCATTACATCATCCTGCTAATAACTCATAGCAAATATCCGTAATTTTTCACAAACCAGCAGTTTGGAGAACAGCAAACCAATGATCCTGACTTCTGGGGTCTTCTGGTCTCAGGACGTGGATTTTCTGATGTGTAATAAGCACTCATATTCCCCTGCACTCTTCCCTTCACTATCAGCAGTAACAAAGCATCGCCCCCTCTACAGGCCCCTGTCCTCCTGACAAATTAGTTCACACTGTTGAAGTGTTACAAAGCTATGGACAGGGAGAAGTCCCTCTACCTGGCTTGGCCAATGCCTCAGCTTCATTTCCCCAGGACGTGAGGCTAAAATCCCCCCAAGCTACACTTACAAATCATGTAAAGAACATTCTCTCCATCTACCCTAAAATACGGAATCACAAAATTTTCATGCCTGCCATCATGCTAATCTAAGTTAATTCAGTTTTAAAATGTATATCACATGTGCAAACCATGAGGGGAAAATTATCAGGTACATATTCGTTTCTTGTTGCAGTGTGATCTTTCTTTTTACCACCAGACTATCCAAGAGTGTAAAACCTCAGTATTATTACACTTTTAGATATCGAAAAGCTGTTTTATGCCTTCTGGACACCTTTTGAATTCTATGATTGAAAAGACTGCAGTTTTATAGGTGAAGTATAAAAATTGCCACCATGTTAAAAAAATCTCCAAACTATTTATACAGTACTTCTCCTGAGGTAGGTAATGTATGCATAAAATGAAAGCTTGCTTGACAAGGCTTTTTTCTTTCTTTTTAGATTCAAAGTTACTCTGCGCTGATTTTCCACTGTTAGTGTTACTCAACAACCCAACATGCTACTTTCCCCACCTCCTTATGGAGAACAGTAATTCAAGAAGCTTTTCCAGGAGTGGAAGATTCTCTTTCCTCTGCTCAGAGACATCCCCCTCAAAAACGGGGCACTGTCTGTATGCCAGGGCTTTGTGCCCTGAGCACAGCTGGAATGAGCAGGGAGCAGCTGCACACTCCTGAGGTAACACAACCAGCCCTGCATTCCAGCTGGCTGAGCTGAGCCAAGTGTCTCCCCTCTGCAGTCAGCACTAACATCCTGGGCTGTGACCTAGGGCCACCCCTCAGTAAAAACAGACTTTCTACCGCTGCAATTCCAAGGGAGGCAAAAACCAAGAGAGACCACAATAGTTTCAAGAATGGAGTACCAATTTAGCAAAATTTTGTTAAAACTTGTTTCCTTCTGGAAGTACAAAGGATATGTAAAAAGACAGACATGGACTGGAATTATGGACAAGAGGAAATCCTGTAATTTCATAAACTAGAGATCATAGTTAAAGAAATACTTTTATCCTGACACAGTACCAAGGGAATAGGTCAGCACAAAAACATCAGTGTTCGCAGCAAAGCCAACACCTAATCAGCTTGGTTTTCAGTCACCACTCCTCCAGCTACACCACACAAATCTGTACCAGGACTTGAAAATGTAATCTTCCCTTCAAGTACTTTTTCCCTGTTGAAAAAACTCAGTTCCTAAATTCCAAGACTTGAGCTAGCCAACAGCCAAGATTAATAAAGACTGATGTCATCATAGTGAAAAATCTCCTCTGGGGAAAAAAAAAAAACCAGGCAAAACAGCAGGTATTACATGCTAGACACTAACAGCAAAACACCATCTTATGTTGTGTTAGTTGGGGTTTTTTTCTTTATAAACATGAAAGCAACATTTTAAAAAAATCCTAATTTTCTTTCTTTTTTTTTTTGCTCCCAAGGGACCCACCTGTGCCAATACCAACATGCATGGTGAACTCTGCTACACCAGAGCAGCCACCTCCACAGGGGCATTTTGCAACAACTCAAGCCTGCAACCTGCACAGCCACGTTCCTGCACAAAATGCAATTCAGCTGTGACACCTCACACCAGACACTCCTGGAGAGATTCCCACACCAGTCCCATGGCTGTCTTGGCAAGAGAGATAATGATGACACAGGCCCTGTGATGCTGCTGCTGCTAAGATTTCCTTTAAGGCATGAAAAGATCATGATACAGTCTGAGCTGCCCATGCAAATGAGCTAATGGGTGTGACTCATTATGCAGATGACAGAAACTATTAGTCCAGGAAAATATAAATTAAAGAACCAGTACAAAAAATAACTCAGTTTTCTGCCTCAGCTAAAACTCAACTGAAGCTTTTGGGAAGAGCCAGACTACCAGGAGTCAACTGAACCCCATCAGCTCCTGACCAATGTATCTCCTGTAATGCAAACCAGCAGCTGTGGTTCTTTGACAATCCACAGCAAGGGTTTTGCATCCTTGCTCTTTTTCCACTTCTAACTCTGCATCCGTTTTCACTTAAGACATTTTATTGTTTTGCACTCAAGCTACAATTTGCCGCTTCAGCATTGCCCTAAAGATATGACTTTGCATTTATTCAGAGGCTTTACTTTAACATTTGCCAATTTCTTAATTTCCCCTGAGTACACACCCCTGTGTGCCCTCTTGCTTATACAAAACCAAGCCTTTTTTCAACTAGCTCAAGGTTAAAATTAACCAAAGCTGGAAGGAAGAGAGAGCACCATGCTAATTCAGAGGAATTTTATTATTCAGTTTACTACACTGCTGCAAAAGCACTTCTGCTGGCAGCATGGGGAAAGCAAAGGTAACACCACAACCATCCTTTTGATAGCAGTACCAGGAGTAACCACAAAAGTTTGACTTGCTGTGCCACTCATCAGATATTTACACCTAAATCTTTCCCACAAAGGACAGTCCCCAATATAGAGTGCTTCTTCTATTCTGATTGCTCATAATTTTTTGTTATTCAGTAAAATAAAGAATCTTCCTCTGTTTTAACAATAAGCTGGTGACACAAAGACAGGAAAGGCTGTTAAAACACGATGAGATCAGCATCCTGGAGTTATCCTGTTCTGCACAAACCCAAAAAATACCAGTGTTCAAACAATGCTTTTCCCAATCTTTCATCATTATCTGCTGTATCTTTAATAAATTATCTAACTATGAAAGAAAGCAAGACAATACTTTCAGATACAAGAACCCAGGACATTATCAGAACCTCAGCAGAGAGCAAAACTTATGCTGGGGAACCCCAAAAATGTATTTTCTGCTCATTTTGGTCTACCAGTAGGAGCAAGCGTATACAGAAAATATCACAATATGATTACAATTCTAGTATGTATGCACAGACAGATATGACAGTGACACAACAAAACTGGAAGAGCTATCACCACTTGTGTGTGCCACAGATGTCATCAGCCAAGATAAAAATGAGAGCACTCCAGGAGAGGGGCTGGTTCCCATCCCCACAGCATGGCTGAGAATTAGTGCCTTAAAGTCCTCAGTGTTGACAAAGATACAAATGAAATCTGCTGGGACAATGCAAGACTTTGTAATTAATTTCACAGATGATGACTAATGCAAAGACAAAAAAAAGAGGAAGGGTGTCAGTTCATGAACTAGTGCTAAAAAACAGCCCTCAACCACCCTTATCATTCCAAAATCTCTTCAATACAATTGACTTATCTGGACAATTTTCCCAAACTGAATTAACTTCTTTAGCGTTGTTATTACTAAACTTGTCACAAAATGTTGGAAAAAAAGTGATTCCCATTTTTTTAATGCATGATTTGTTGTGCATTTGTTAAACTATGTGCATAGCTTAACATTTTCAGCATTTCTCCTTCTGCTTGCATTGAATTTTCAGCTCATGATAAATATTTTTGCAGTGGCTAAATAAGATATGAATAGTGTTTTTCTCAGGATATCTTCCTTGATCATGTAGCCCCCAAACTCTCAGTGAAATAAACCTTTTTCTTTCTTATTTAGAACACAGGGATAACAAAAATTAAGAAAAACGTACAAATGCAACTTATGGTCACAATATAGAAAAAAAAAACATCTCTCCTTGGGCCTACCAGCAACAGCAATTTGTGATTAGTAGAAACTGGAGAGGTTCAAAAAAATAAAAAATAAAAAAATTGCACATATTGCAGCTGAGACCAGAGTACAATGTCTGTATGGTTGACTTGCAGGAAGCTGCAATCAGGCAGACCTCTGAGACCAGCAGCAGCAGTAACAGCAAAACTCTCTTGGTATTCACACAGGAAAAAATCCTATGCCATGGATACTTGGAAGTCCCTCTCAACACCAAGACACACTTATTGCCAGTAAATCATGACCAATTACTTAAAAAGACACACAGTCAGCCGTGTTCACTCAGCCCAGGCAAATATCAACAACATGAAGAAATGTACAGGTTTTAAATAAAATATTCCTCTTACATAGGAAAACCACTCTTTTATTATCAAGCATGTACCACTTCATCCAGAATGTCTATTTGATCAATAACCCCTTACATACATTAAATCTTTCTCTACTACACTTCCATTATCTCAAAGGAGCTTAAATGTGATGTTTGCTTACAAGCACTGACAACACAAATCATTCCCCACATGTATTCATCAATTATCACCAACTAGCAGTAGCACTGCTGTTGGATTACTCTCCTTTGCCTGAAGAAAGGATATAAACTATAAGGGCCTATCAGGAAGGAGAAGCAAAAATTATCACTAGCTCAAAATCCATGGATAAAATACAATAATTCAGGAGAGAAACATCTCAAAGGGATTAAAATTTTCAGCACTGTCACCTGTTCAATAAAACCAAAATATACTGGCTCTATGCTTACTTTGCTTCAAGAACTATGACATGAAAAATGTACTCAATTTACCTGTACATCTGCTTTTTCAGTGCTTTTCTTTCCTCTCACAGGTCTCTTCCATGTTTCTCACTTTTCCTGAACAGCACTGTCTCCTCTCAATAGCATCACCATTTCCTTCACTACCTTGTTAGCCCCCTCCTCATTAAATTCTCATACATTCACACCCACAGCTTCGCGTAGGAAAAATAAAAATTTACCAGCTAACTAAGAGCTATTGGCTAAAAGGAAAAGAGCAGGAAAAGGAGGGTTTTAGTGAGGGATGCACAGTTCATATTGAGAGGCCAAACTAATTCCTTATTTCCAGGTAAGCATCAGGCCTACTTCCTGCTAAGAAAAGTCTCAAATTCAGAACTCCTGACTGCTAGAGAAGAAAATCACCTCTCCTGGATGCTCACTGTTCTCTCCAGTGACACTGACTTCAGATCCCATATTGCTGCTGCAGCTCACAGTTCTCCCAAGATGCAAGAAACTAAATTTTATTTAACTCCTGTTAATTTACCTCCCGCACAAAATTAATTAATGAAAATTCAGAAGTAAAATTTTAATTTGAAGCACGGAAAAAGTAATGATCATATCAAGCAATGGAATTATCTGGACAGATTCAAGAAGCTGTGGTTTATATGTTCTCATGAAGCAGCTACGCTTGAAAGTGTAAAGTAGCTTTGGTTTCTGAAGCTGGATTGGAGTTATTTACAAGAACTAAAATCAATGAGTTTGCTATTAACAGTATAGGTAAAGAATTGACTACTGAACCCTAAAACCCAAGGAATGATAGCATTTCATCAACGTTTTGAAAAATTACTGCATTTCACCACTTTTTACTCCCATAGTACACAAATGCTTCACCATTAACACCACTAGCACTGTCATGGTTTGACACTGGCCAAACGCCAGGCACCCACAACAGTCGCTCACTCGCCCTCCCCTGCTACAGCTGGGCAGAGGAGAGGAAAACAAAAATGAAACAAAAGGTTCATGAGCTCAGGTAAGGACTGGGAGAAAACACTCCAAAGACAAAACAGGCTCAACTTAGAAGTACAAAGTGAACTTCTTACTAAAAAATATCAGAGGAGGATAATGAGAAGTAAAATAAGCCCTTAAAACACCTGTCCCCCCCCAACCCCTCCCTCCTTCCCACCAAGAGTGCAGAAAGACAGGGCACAGGGGTTTTGGTCAGTTTGTCACCCATGGTTTCTCTCACTGCTCAGGGAGAGGAGTCATTCCCCTGCTACGCTGTGGGGTCGCTTCCCACAGGAGACAGTTCTCCGTGAACTTCTCCAAAGTGGTTCCAACCTCACAAGCAGCAGTCCTCCCAAAACTGTTGTGGCGTGGGTCACTCTTCCACAGGGTGCAGCCTGAAAGCAGGGGCTCTCTCTCTCTCTCCACCACGTCTCCCACTGATCTCCCACAGCTTCCTCCAGCATCCACCCGCTCCAGCATCGGCACCTCTCCCACAGACTGTGGGTGGATCTCTGCATCCCCTGTGGATCCCCATGGGCTGTGGGTGGATCTCTGCATCCCCTGTGGATCCCCGTGGGCTGCAGGGGCACAGCTGTATGACCATGGTCATCACCAGGGCCTGCAGAGGAATCTCAGCTCCAGCACCTGCAGCCCCTTCTCCCCCTCCTTCTCCAGTGACTTTGGTGTCTATGTTGTTTCCCTCACATGTTCTCATCTGCTCTTCTTCTCCGGCTAGAAAAAGCTATGCCCCTCTTTGTTTTGATTTTCTTCTTCAATATGTTGTCACAGAGGCATTACCAATAGCTCTAACTGGCCCAGCCTTGGCCATGTCCATCTTCAGAGCCATCAGAGATTGGCTCTGTTGGACATGGTGGGAGCTTCTACCAGCTTCTCACAGAAGCCACCTCTGTTGCCCCCGACTACCAAAAACCAGGCCATGCAAAACCGACACAAGCACTTATGCTGGTTCTGAACAGTCTAGCAGAGAGCTCGAAATGGGAAAGGTTCTCCACTGCTGCTTTCCTGTTATTGTTAAAAACTGAAAGCTTTCTCATCAGGAAAGTCCTTTCCTTCTTAATCTACGTGGAAATGAAAACAAACAGACCTCATCCCCTCTGGCTCTGTGCAAACAACTCTCACTCTAAATAAAACAGCCCCACCACCAGAACTGAAAATCTATCAAATCCTGGAAAATGCTTTAACAATGCCATTCCCTTCATGTTGGAGACATACCCAGGAATCCCAGCTGCCGTGTCTGTCCTGTTGCTCAGCAGTGACCCTGTGCCGCTCAGCCGATCCTGCCGGCGCTGATAAAGCTTGGAGGCTGCCAGCCCCTGGAGCCTCAGGCCGGCCATGGCACCCAAGGCCCCTCCGCAGGGGAATGCAGGGACACAACTGGAGCAACACCAGCAGCACCGCTACTCAGTGAGTCACCTTCCTTTGGGGAGTTGCGTTTACATTTTACAAGAGCTAAAGCAGGATGCATAGACACCTGATCAAGCACTGTTTCTTACAACCTGTCATTTTGCCATATTCTTAAAGAGCTGCCAACCACTTTCCTGTATTCCACTAGTAATTATCTACTTAATGCAGCACACTAGGGGCTACATCAGCACCTCATTATGTCCTAGCCTTGCAGAATGCATCTGTATAAACGTCACAAGTGAGGTTAAAAAAAAAAAATCCTCAGTCTTCACTTAATTCAGCCACTTAAATCAAGAACACTTTCTGATCAAAGCATAGAGAAATGCAGAAAGGCAAAGCAGATTACTAGAGCTCTTGATAGCAAACACCATAGTTTACTGCACATCAGTATCCAACCCTGGCATCTTCACGTGCTTTCCTGCAGGCTGCCTTACCACACCATGTCCTAAGGACACTGCAAACAACAGAGCTGTTCCTTCCATTTGGACAAAGCACATTCCAAGAAACAAGGCTGCTCTCCCGACTCATTGCAGCTGGCAGCAAAGGGTCAGGAAGCAGGGAGGAAGAACATACTTGGCATTCCAGTCTCCAGAGCTCTCTGGCCTTCAAGCATTTCCATGAAAAATACCCTAAGAGTCATTACTAACAAATTACTTTTTAGTAAATTGTAAAAAAAAGGGAAGGGAAGGGAAGGGAAGGGAAGGGAAGGGAAGGGAAGGGAAGGGAAGGGAAGGGAAGGGAAGGGAAGGGAAGGGAAGGGAAGGGAAGGGAAGGGAAGGGAAGGGAAGGGAAGGGAAGGGAAGGGAAGGGAATCTTGTAGCATGTGCATGAAATACAGCTTGGCAAGCTACGGAGGAAAAAAATGAGAGGACTGATGACTTCATGAGTTCTAAATGAATACTAACGAGCAGGAATCCCTTCTGACACTTAAAGAAAAACAGAAGAGTTTACTGGGGCCCAGTAGCACAGGCATGAATAAAGAACAACCTACTTTTCCGATCACAAATCAGCAACCTTAAAATTACAATGCACCCCTCATTTCCTTGAGAGTTTCAGCTCCTGACCTGACAGCAATCTGCCACTACCATTTCTTTCAGACTGTAAGTGTAGTTTATTCATTTCTATTTTAGAATATAAATGGAATAAAGAAAAATGTCCTCCATACTGGATGTCTTTGCTGACCTTTGGAATTTTAGAGCAATAAACAGTTTTTAAAATGCAAGATTAAACCACCTTTTTACTTCTAGCACAAAGCAAAATATTAAATCACCACAACATTAATCTCCCTTATCCTCAAGCAATCTGACAAAAACCCTCATTCTCTCTCAAACACTTAAGCTTTTACCTGACTCATATGACATGATTCTATTGGTTTTCAAATAATCACTCTTTCATGGAAACTATGACTGTCTTCTTCAAAAGGGAAGATGAGGGGATTAAAGAAAAAAACAAAACTAAATCACAACAGCAAACGTGCTGTCCTCCTATCCCTCAACACAAGCTCACTCACTCACTCCCCTCTTGCCACCTTACACATAAACAGTGAAAATGCACGAGTTTGTTTTTTCTTTCCCTCTTGATAGATTGCTTTTAAGAGTCAGGTTTGATGCCAAACTCTTACAGGTGGTTACTTTCTGGGCAAAAGCAGAGAAAAAAGCAGCCAGACTTCTTTCAGGCATTTTCAGGCTCCTCCTCAGAGAAGCACCTCTATGGCCCCAGAACAGACTATGGACCTTCCTATCTAGAGAGCAACAGAGAGCAAATTTAGATTGAAAGATTAAGATTAAAACCACATTTTCAACCCAGAAGAGCAGAAATGGCTGCTTCTAACTCAGAGAGATATCTCTTATTTAATGCAGGTACTGTCTACTCAGCACCAAGAACCTTTCATAATATTGTCCTTTATACTTCCTCATCTTTCAAACAATTTTACTTGTAACTGCTTTATGTACAGCAGCAGCAGCTCTCTGCTGAATTAAAAAAGCATCTTACCAGCTAGCCTAATGGAAAATAATATACTGTTATTTCTTACCTTCACTGGATTAGGAACAATCAATAAGCGTATCTGTAAATGCAGCTGCTCTTCTTTTGTTGACTACAGGAAGTACATAGGCGTATCCAGATCCCAAGTAGACCAAGTATAGTGATAACAAAAATTTCTTATGAAGATAATTATGCTCTGAAACATGCACTTGGGAAATATTTTTTCTTGGGCTTTGTATTAGATTAATTTCTAAAGGCAACACAAAACAGCTCAGGCATTTTTTACCTTTGGGTTTTCTAACCAACAACACAGCAGCAAAATCTTAAAGGAAACTCTCTTCCATTGTTGTTTAGTTTCTACTTTGGGCATCTGACAATGTTTTGCTCGCTGGTCATTCACAGATTCTCTTTCTTAGGAATAAGCCCATCATGAAGACAAAGAAAAATAAAACAAAATTCAGCTAACCAAAAAAAAAAAATCACCCCACCCCAAACTCCAACTCCAGTCCTCAAAAAGGCAAAAGTCAAAATTAACAGACGGACTAAATGCATCAAATACAATTCTAGAAGCGGTTTTCCCTTATTTATTGGTAAGGAAGTACCGTAGTTAACTTCCAAATGCTCCAAAAATCACACCAACTGTATCTATCAACACTGAAAATCACAGAAAGACTGCTTAGAAACATACTGTTTTTACATCTACCACACTATCTCTTATACAGAATTTGTTTTAAAATGTAGTTTAAACAACATGTAACCTCATAAAACTAAAGAGTGTGGCCAGCAGGTCAGGGAGGTGGTTCTCCTCCTCTACTTCCCCAATTGCCCAGCCCAGACCTAGCAGTCACAAATTCTATTTTTAAAATCCAATTATCTAATTATCAGTTTTCTCTAGCAAAACACAATCCTGACACTGTAAAAATGTAACTAGTGACATGTTTAAGATCTGCATTTTATTTGCTAGATAGTCACCTAATTTTAGTAATTTTTTACTGTGAGTACACAAAAAGCAAGATGTGCACTTCTTTTTCCTGGACTTACATTTTTCTCTAATGCTAAAAATCAATAAATCAAATCACTGCATTTTTTTAAATTCAGGACATGCCCTCTGCAGCTAAAGGAGACAAAACACAATGAAAATGGAGTTATTTTTCATGTATTTTAATACTAATATTGCACCTGTAATCAGAGTACCTAGAAGAGAGTCCTTTCATATTTCTACCTTATAACAAAGGTGAAATGAAAAAGCATACTCTTTCAGCACCTCATGTTTTCCAGTCTTCTCACTTTAGAACACTGTAAAACAACACAATCATTCCCTGTGTCAACAACTTCAAGATCAAAGGCACATTTATGTCCCATTCCTGGCTCAGGAAGGTTCCCACTGATGGATATTGTGGGGATGGTCCAGCTGTGAAGCAGTTCGTCTCCTCCCAGAACATCCCATGTCCCAAAAGCTGGAGAACATCTGACTACATAATGTCATCAGACTTGAAGAAGTACCAGATAACAAACATGGAACAACATCTGGGTACCACTCAACAGAGTGACCTGTAGCTGGATCTAAGGAGGAACATTCTCAATGCTGAATTCTTTCCAATGCCATAGGGATCTGTCTCAGCCTGAAAAACAACGCTGAACATGGTGCTTGTCCATGGCATCGCCCAGGCAAGGTGCTGAGCAGGGCAATGTTACACAGACACTGTAACTCTTTGCTGGGAAACCACTACCCTAAATGGATGATACTATTAACAAGGAAACAGCCAGCTGAGCTGCAGCTGTGACAAACAACTTGGATAGAACAGTTAATTGTCTTGTCCTGGGCACGACAGCAGACAGAACTTTAGAAATGTTCATAGCCGACAAAGTTGCCAGGACAAACATTTCTGGAAACATTAACTAACACTCGTATTCGCTTTTCACATGCTAAACCCAAGGCCTACTCATTTTAACAACCCTCTGAAGTAAACCCAAGGAAAAGGGAGCAGAAGTCCTGCATCATTTTGAACTGCACACTTTGCAGTGTCTCAGCTATCTTGGAATTGTCCATCCAGGCTCACCCTTCACGCCACAGGTTCCAAATGAATAGTGTTGCACTTCAATAGGCAAGTTTCAGAGGAAGCATGGAGAGAAGACAAGGATTCCTGTTCCCCGGCACTTCCCAATGTCCTCCTGAGTGACTTCACTCCAGGTAAGCCTGTCATTCTAAACAGTACCATACCACAGTTCTGAAAAAATAAAATCAGCTGGGTTCATACAGCCACAGCTCTTTCCAAGTCCTCTCCATCTTTTCTCTGTTTTAGAGCTAGATGGGTACCCATGACCTGTGAGCATTTAAAGTTCCTGAGTCTTCCTCTAACTGTAAGAAAATGAATGTAAATTTGTAAATACACACCTGTTTTACATGTCAGAAAAATAAAAAAAAGGGATCATTAAAGACATGAGGCAAAACCCAGAAGAGTTTTGAGCATGCATAATCACCCAAGAGCATCAATTTGCCACCACAGAGACCAAAAATAATACATTCCCAAATCACAGATGAGCATACACAATTATTCAGCAGGTTCTCACACCAAACCCACTAATCAGGATCCACTTTGAATAATCAGAAAAAGCTGCATAATACAAACATCAAGAGTTGACACAAAAGGAAAGTGAATACTTATACACAAAGTGCTCTAAATCCATCTCAGTATTCCTAATCATGAAGAACAGTGCTTCAGAGCTACAGTAAGACAGTAGGACTCATGAGGATGAGTATCCTAAAAAGGGATAACCTTGCTAATTGTAGTATTACTGCTTTGTGGTTCTCATCTCCAAAACATTTCACAAAAGCAAGCTTATTTTCACGAACTGCTCATAACGTCTGGGTTTTATTTTACACACAGGAGAAAAAAGTGACATTAAAGCACTTGTGCAAACCCTCGCAAAATGCCAGAAAATGCCCCGCTCCTCTTCTCATATACAACTGTCAATTAAGTTGCTTCACAGCGTTCTCCACTGTCAGATAGCATGAGAGGGGAATCAAGCTCCAGATTTAAACAACTCCTGCAACATGTTAACTCCAAGGCCAGCTCGAAGAAGAGGAGAGTGAACCTGTGGGCAGAGGGGCTGCGTGTAGATCAGCGAGAAGGGCCCCGACGGGGCAGCGGTGCGGGGCAGCCCGGGCGCAGGCTGCCAGCCTGGGCCACACATGCGGCCACAGAGAGCGCGGCTGCTGCGCAAGCACGGCTCACACCGACAGCTGCTCCCGCCCAGCCCTGCCTCTGCTCTGCCCTCCGCGGTGTCTCCGTGCAGGGTGCAGGCACAGCGGAGCTCTGCGCTTGCACGCCCGGCCGGAGCGTGCCCCGCTCGGTGCAAGCCTCACAGCAGCAAAGCGTTCTCCCCCGACCCTTCCCACCGGGCCCCCCATGGCGTTACCCAGGGCAAGAAGCAGCAGTTCCCGACCGTCAGGGCCGGCCCAGGGCGGTGAAGGCTGGCACGGCCCAGACCCCCGCCCGGCTCCCGCGCGCCCGGCCTCACCTGCCCGTCATGGCGGCGAGCCCCGCGCTGTGGCTGAGGGGCTGAGGGGCTGCGGGGCTGCGGGCGGGACGCGCCGCTCGGCCACGCCGCTGCGGCCCCAGCGGGCAGCGCTGACCCCGCCCCGGCAGCGGCCCCGGCCCCTGGGCGGACACCGCAGGCCTCGATGACTCAGGGCAGCCCCCCCGGACCTGCGCATACTTTTCCTATAAAGGGAAAGAAATGCGGAATAGCGAGGCGGCGGAGTGGAAGGGGGGGAAGAGGAGGCCGCAGCAAAGGCACAGCGCTTGCCTCTGCCCTGCCGCCGAAGCTGCTTCGCCCCACCTGGTAGTAAACACATCGCAGCCACTATGAGTGTGGGGTGAAGGGGGCAGCGCTGGGCCGAGCCGCTACCTGTTGCGCAGTCACAGACACCGCACTGACGTGACTTTGTTCCTGAGATCAAAGTAGCCGTGCTTTCAGCCTGTTCTGCGGGCTGCTCATCTCTGCGCACACCGCCGCGGCGAGGGGAAGCGACTTTCCGGCGTTTTACTCTTCGGGTGCAGAAGACAGGTCTGGAAGGCTTCTAGAAAGTGGTCAGGGCAACCATTGCTGCTGAAGGATGAGGGACTGCACACCCCAAGGAGGGTCCCTCCAAGCGCGACGTTTTTGATAACGTTATCCCTTCTTGCCCATGATCAAGCGTTCTCTGATGTAAAGTGAACCACTGAATGTCATAGGAAGCTTCTGACCAAAAGCCATTTCAAACTTTGTTTTCGTCTTGTGAGATAGCCCGGTATGCTGTGACTCACCATTGTTACATGTATTGTTGCATCTTGAGAGTGATGATAGACTGTCTGTGCTCTCTGTGCTTTCTGGTGTCCAAACAATCTCATTTTTCAGCCCTACAGTAAACATTTAAAATTATACAAGTTAAATTAGCATCTGATGGTTTTATTTCTTACTTAAACCAGGATGAAGAATTGAGTTAGATGGTTTTATTTTGGTTTAATGTTCAGTTGAGGAAAGGGTAATAGATATTCTTAATAAGCAACAGTTCAACAGATTTGGCTGAGTGCACAGTAACAGACAAGCTCTTAATCGTTCTCTGCATCCCCAGACCCGCTTGTAATGGTTCCTCAGTGCCAACACATCATGTCTCTACCCTTTCAGTTCTCCTTTAGAGAGAAGCAGAGATTACTAGGATTGGATGTGCAAGGGAGATTCCAGGTGTTTCCAAGGGTGCTGGAGAGTGCACAGCCAGGGCAGCACTCAGCCTCGAGCAACCTCCAGCCACTGGGCCATCACTATGGCCATTCATCTTGACTTGTACATCCAGGGGAGCTTCTGTAAATTGTATCGATCTCAAATACCAACTTTTTCTTACTGATCTACATTTTGAATATGACGCAATCTTCTTTCCAGCTGTTAAAACCAAGAACTGTTACCACTCGTTACTGCTAGGCTCTCAGTCATTTCATGAGGCACAGCAGGAGCAGAGACATAACCGTCTCCCCCCCTCCCCAGAGACCCCTTGTCTGACAGCTTTTCCTGTTCCCTCTTCAAACAAATATACCTCTTATGAACCAGTTTAAACACTGAAGAGCAAAGAAAACGAAGTCTCTGTGAATAAAATGGATCACACCTAGAAAGGTTTGACATATACCCAAAAAACATGATTAAAACCAAACAAGGTATGTTAATTTGACACAGCCTGATTTTTGGAATCAGGGGAGGGCTGCGGAGGTGGCTTCTGTGAGAAGCTGCTAGAAGCTCCCACCATGTCTGACAGAGCCAATCTGTGCTGGCTCTGAGGGTGGACATGCTGCTAGCCCAATGAGAGAGATTGGTAACACCTCTGTGATGACATATTTGAGAAGTAAATCAAAGCAGCGCACATGCAGTTTGTCCCCAGGTGTGACGAAGTACCACTTCTGCCGCTGCCACGGGTGCCGCCATGCCAGCAAGGCCCACAGCGATACGCTGGCATGGCCATTGCCATCTCAGTGTGGCCCGCGGTGAGCCTTGCCTGCCTGGCCATCCCCAGCCCGCCATGTGGCAGGCGAAAGGGCAGGGGCAGTGGCGACAGCTTTCCCTTCCTGGCGCCCTGCATGAGGAGAGGCATTAAATAGCACCAGTGCCGCAGTGGCCACCACTGCCTGTGCGATGGCGGTGGGGCCGCATGGCCAGCAGTGGAAGCATGACAAATGATTCCCCAACACAGAACCTAGACAAAATCAGCTCCTAGGCACTGCATGACCTTGCAAGAATCTTTGAATTGATGGAACTTGTTGACAATGGTACCTGCAAGCAGCAGTTTTTCTTCTAGTCAGAGAAGAGGAGGAAGTGATGACATGTGAGGGAAAACGACATGGCAGCACCAAGGTCAGTGGAAAAAAAGGAAGGAGAGGAAGTACTTAAAGCGGCAGAGCCAAGATTCTTCTGCAGGCCATGGTGAGGACTATAATGAAATAAACTGTCCCCTTGTAATGCATGAAGTCCACAGGGGATGCAGAGATCCACCCACAAGCCGTGAGAAAAGTGCTCACGCTGGAGCGAGCGGGTACCAGAGAAAGCTGTGATCTAATGAGAGACACACGAAAAGAGATAGAGTGCGCATGCTTCCAGAGATAGACAGAGAGGGCCCTTGCTTCCAAACTGGAGCAGTCTATCCTTAGAGTACCACACCCAGTGGATGAATGACCCACACCACAGCAGTTTTAGTAAGAGTGTCTGTGGGAGAGACCCCACAGCATAGCAGAGAAAAGACTCCTCTCCCTGAACAAACAGAAGAAGATCCCGAGTGACGAACTGACCAAAACCCCCATGCCCTGTCTCCCTGTGCTGTCATTGTGAAGGAGAGGCTGGAGGGGAAAAAAGGTATTTTAAAGGCTTATTTTACTTCTCATTATGACTGTGACTCTGTTAGTAATAAATTTACTTTATACCTTTAGGTTTGAACCCTGTTTTGCCCTTTAAAGGTTTTTCTTCCAGTTCTTAACTCATGAACCCTTTGTTAATTCTTTTCTTTCCCACTCTGCCCAACTGTAGCAGAAGAGGGTAAAGTGAATGATTCTTGTAGATGCCAGGCATTTGACCCATGTCAAACTATAATATGAGGTTAGATGTTGGTGCCAAAAAAACTTGATATATTTTATTTAATAGTAAAAGAGGCAAAGAAAAAGAAAAGGAGAGAAAGAAAAAGAGGCATGTGTGAGTGTGGCACAGGGAGAGAGTGACAGAGGCTAAGTCAAAACATATCACTCTTCCAAGGGTCCCAATGGCTTCTTGTTGCTCCTCTCTGTCTGGTCGTCTTGGTGGTGAAGGGCTGCTGCTGCCCCACGTGGAAAAGTATAGAATCCAATGGATTAATATACATTTGGGCCAGGTGGGAATGCCCACATGCCTCCCCTGGGGAGGGCAAGTTTGACACTGTCCCTTGCAACACTGTGAACCTGTTGCATCATGTTGCAGTGCTCTGGTGCAGAGTCTGGGGACCCTTTGGGGAGGCCTTTGATGAGCAATGACACCCTCTCTGCTTCACGTGAATGTGGCTTTTCCCAGGGTGAAGGAGCCCCTGCAGCTGGGCCAATCTGTAAAGTGGATAATGGGCGTTCACTGCCTCGGACCAGAGGCTTTTTCACTACACACCCAAAACCTCTCCTCCTCCCACCCTTTGCTCTGAGGGTCTGTGCAAGCCTGGCAACTGATAGCTCCAGGGCCATGGTCTCCACCCTGAAGGTGCTAAGGTTGATCCCTCTCTGAATGTATTCTTCTTCCCCAGCCCAGACTCGAGTTGCCTTATCTCCATCAACAAGTAGTCCAGGGCCCCATTCAGGGTTTGGGTGGTTTTCTCTGTAGCTTTTGTACAGTTTTGTTATTATGGGCAGAAGTCCTTCATGAAGATGTTTAAGCCATAAATTATAACATTTCAGTCTCCAACAATGCCTTTCCTTGAAAGTTCTTTTGCACGTCTCTAAAGACATGAAAAGCAGCAGCTACAGATTGCAGAGTGTGTCAGGGACCGAAGCTGTGTCTAAGGCCTAACATATTTTGTCTGCTGTTGTGCACATCAACAAAATAATGTAGAAGACCTTATTTTTAAACATGATAATGTGGAAGACCTTATTGTTAGTTGGTAGGCATTTAAACTTCAGAAATGAAACTATGTATCAGTCACCTGGTGGGATTCAACCTGTGAAAGGAAAATAATACACAATAAAGCCATTGTTTACATGGAAGTGTTATTATAGGCCGTTGTGACCTCATTTCATGTGCTGGCCCCTGAGGAGGAGATATAAGGTGTGGTCCTGGGTTGGAGGGGAGAGGAAGGTATGCATGCTGTTTTCACCCTGGGGACCTGCTGAAGGCGCACTGCCTCACTACCCATCCCGCTCAGAAGCTGTGCTTCATCTCCTTCTCCTGCTCAGCTGCTTCTCCAGAATCCAGGGGTCAATATGTATTAATTGCTAATGCAACTAAAAAAATTAATTTGCTTTGCAATTATGAGTGCTTCTTAAGTTTTTTGTGCATGGACATCCTCCCAAACCTGTGACATTATTGGCAATGAGAATGGCATGCCCAGAGCACAAAACGGATGCTGTCTTGAGTGTGTGTGTGTGGCAAATTAACCTTGTTTTGTGTGCACATTAACATGGATGGGGCTAGGGCAGTGGGGCGCACAGTTGCACCTGGGAGGTAAGCATGCAGCTTCTCCAAAAGATGCTGTTTGTGTGTGAAAAACAGGCAGTAAGACGTGTAGCTGCACCAAAAGACAGTGTTTGCTTGTGTGGCTGCTAAAAATTGTGACACTGTTTAGTTTATGTGAGAGAGCCTGGTCGGTGGAGGACATAGCTGAACCAGGAAAAGCTGTTCTGAGGTCAGTGGGTCGCGTGGTTGCACCAGGGGAGTGGAATGCACCACTGTTCTCGGTGTGTACGGGGCTTAGTAAGCAAAGCAAGGCTGCACCAGGACAGTGAAGGACATCACTGCACTGAAAGATGCTGTTCTCTGTGTGTGTGTGGTATATGAGAAGTCAAGATTTAGTCCAGGTACCCAGTCATGTGTGAGAACTTAGTAGTGCTTATCTGTGTCTGAGGTGTAATTGGTGTCATACTGTTGTTGTGGCATGATGTAGACGTTGTAGACATGACTAGCATTCTTTTAAAGTTGATTTAAAAAGCACCCCTTAGTTCTTTGTGTTTGGGGAGTCACCAGACAATATCAATAGAACAGAGTTATAGCCCTTACTATTTTTATTGTCATTATCACGATCTTGTGCGAGTGCAGTGATAATAATGTTTTGGAAAAAGGAGCGTCAGGCTGTGGCTCCTTCAGTGAAGCAACTGGGGTAGACTCAGGAGCCATGGAAGACATTATGACATAAGCTAGAAAGTTGTAGAGATATTGGCTAGAAACATGTACAAATATTGGACCAGAACGATGGGAGGCTAAGAACCCCATGGAGGTATTAAAATACTGGGGGGAGTTTGTGCAAACTTCTCAGACAGAGTCTAAAGAGCAACTGATTCCTGCTAGCCAAATGACATGCATGTTGTTTGCATGCAAAGTTGCAATAGAAAAAAATGAAGAACAACAGTTAATTGAACAGGAAAAGGACACAGAGCAGATGCGAGCTAATAAAATGTTACAAAGGAAAGGCTTTTTAACTGCTGTTGAGCAGGGTGAGAGACTGGGGAAAAAAAAGTGCAACTTTAGCAGAACACTTTGCAGTTCAGGTTACTAAGAAAGGAGGGAAAAAGAAAGAAAGGTGGCAGGCCCATGAGTCTGTGCACTCATTTAAACCCAGATTAGGATGCAGAAATCCAGGATGGAAATATTTGGAACTCTGATGCCTCTAATGAGGAAGAGCCTGATGCAAAAAAGAAAGGTGTTCTTGCTGCCTGTCGTTTCTCCTTGTCTCTGCAGCCCCTTTCCTGGGTTCCCCAGAGGGTCTTTCTTCCCCTTTTGTAGAGATGGGGCAATGTTTCCTTCTCCTTAGTCCTTAAGGAGCTGGAGTGGCTTGGGCTGGAGAAGAGAAGGCATGTGGGCTTCTGCCGTGTCAAGGTAGCTTCCCAAGGCCTGCCCTGAGTCAGACAGAGCGTGTTGCTATTTGGGAAAGACAAGACTGTGCGAAGTTTTGAGCTGGCACTTGTGAGAGAGGCCATGCCAGGCTTGCAGAAGGAGCTGTGCTGGTGCCCTGAAGGATGGCGTGGTTAGAGCGCCTGGAGGCCCTGCAGGAAGGCTGCACTTGGTGATAGGTGTCCCAGGCGATGGAGAGACAGGCAGCCTCATCTGGGGGCATAGGGCAGAGCAAAGTTTGGTACACGGGCCAGAGGTGACCTGTGCAGAAGGTCCCATGGTGTAATGGTGAGCACTCTGGACTCTGAATCCAGTGATCTGAGTTCAAATCTCAGTGGGACCTCAGCCTTTTTGTTCCCCCAGCCTTCCCCTCTGCATGCTTCCACCCTCACAGCTCTGCTCTGCTGCTGGTTCACTTGTGGAGTGTTCTCTGATGAATCCCACAGCAGCTGAGGTGGAGACCACGCACTCAAAATGGGTCAGGCACAGGAGGCTGCCCCGGGACTTTCAGCTCCCATGTTGGATGCATCCAAAAACAGAGACTGGCTGCACGCTCTGGGCAGCTGTTTCCAGGTTCGATCATGCCCACAGTGACAGCAGGT
>WAAE01024745.1:0-18413 GCA_013400495.1 Nicator chloris
TTCCAGTCCCTTAATCATCTCTGGTGCCCTCCGCTGGATGCACTCCAGGAGCTCCATGTCTCTCTTGTAGAATAAGAGAGGACAAAAGAACTCCAGATGTTGCTTTATCAGGACTGAGCAGAGGGTCCCTTGACCTGCTGTCCATGTTCTTCCTAATGCACCCCAGGATACCAATGGCCTTCTTGGCTACAAGGTCACACTGCTGGCTCATGGACAGCTTTCCATCTACCAGGACACCCAGGTCCTTCTCCACAGAGCTGCTTTCGCCAGATCAGCCCCCATCCTGTGCTGGTGCCTGGGGTTATTCTTCCCTAGGTGAAGAACTCTGCATTTGCCTTTGTTGAATTTCAGTGTTAAGCAGTTAACAGATACCTATTTTTATGTGATTCTTTCCATTTGGAAGTTCCTCTTGCAACTGAGTGAATGGATAGGGAAAGAAAAATTAGGCCAATGGAAAATGGAAGAATCATCCAAAGCAGAGCATTCTTAGCTAGCACAATCTTCTGTAGGCAAGAGTCTCCATGAAACTGGATGTTACCAGCCATGGTAGAGCACAGTGAAATGCTGGGAGAAAGCAGGAAGTGCATACATAGCATAAAGACCCCAACAGCTTCACTAACATCAGTCAGTACATACACGTTCCCAGGTGCACAACATGAGAGGTTCCAGCTCTTACATGGCAGTGGTTAAACTGCATGAGAACTAAAAACATGTGAACAAGAAAGTAGGTAGGGACAGGAACAAATGCCAAGGCCTGCTTTTAAAAAAAAAAAAGAAGCAAGCACAGCATAAAGCATAGCTATCTGAAACAGGTGGTTGGGTTTTCTGCTGGGAAATTCAGAGATTAGGCTGCCAGCAACATGTGGACAGCAAAATTAAATGTATTTGTTGCTGAGTGGGATTTCAGTAGAGAGGCATGAAGCAAACCCAACCATTTTAGATCAAAACTGTGAGATGTTCAGAGTACAGGGCTTTGCGAAAACTCATCAAATTTCTTACAAAATTGCTCAATTTAATGAGTTGCTCCCAACCTCAATTAATACAAAAAGTAAGTAATGTGCAATCCAGGATCAGAATCAGACAGTGTCTCCTAGTTTTGAGTAGAACATAAACACTGCATCCATATGCACAGCACTGGGCAACACTCTGCGTATTGTGTTTGCATTAACTTCAGAGCTGAGCTGTAAAGGAACAGCAGTGACCAGGTGGTGACACATCCATTAAGGACCCATCCTACACCCCCACACAACCACGTAAGAGTTAACACACACAAATGATGCAGTGAGCCTGTCACGGCCAGCTCACTTGGTCAGGCTAGTTTAAAGAATAAACCAGAAAAATATTTTCACTAAAAATACTTCCTAAGCATCTGTTTTTGGAAGGCAATCCAGGTGGATATTCTTACCAGAAATCCATGGAGTTTGTATGTGCTGGAGGCCCTTAAAAGTTGTCTTTCCATCCTCAAAGGCAATTCAAAAAAGTAAACAATAACAGGTTATGCGTACTGACAGCTGTGTTTCTGTGTACACGGTTTAGTAGAAAAGTTTCTCACAGTTTTCTTCTGCCTGTCTCATACAAAGCACTGTTTAATATTTCCTTTTCCAGAACCTCTTCAAAAGGAAGTGCAGAGTATGGCGTTTCTAGAAGTCGTATCAAAACTCCGCAGCCATGAGAACAAAACTGTTGCCCAGCAGGCCTCGCTAACAGAGCAGAGACTTGCTGTAGAAAGCTGAGGAAGGTCTTGTTTCCAGTGCATCCCATCACAGATTTCACCTTTGTCCTCCGTCCTGCTGCCGCTCCTGCTATGTTTTCCACTGTATCACTTGTGCATGCGTGTAACGTTCCCACACAAATTGATGAACTGCTGTAGGTACCCATCCAAAAAGGTTTCTACAAATTCATAGGTGGTGTTAACATGAACCTGTCTCCGCCCGTAACTGTTCTACTTGTATTCTTGTTGCTTGGGCCACATAGTAGAATGTGCATGTTGTAGTCCTATGATGATGTAGAAGTGGTACTACACAACTGACTCTTTCCTCATGCCCCCTAACTGCATAAAAATGTACTACTAAATTAGGGACAATACGAGATGCAGCAAGTCCAGACTAGTGTGCTGACTATAGGATTAAGAAGTAAATCTAGCTCAATTTTTGGTGCTTTGGAGATTCAGGTTTGAATGCAATGTACTGCTGCTCATTCACTGGTCTTGCCTATTAATGTCAAACTCGTGGTACCTAGAAGTAACAAATAAAAATTTCAGTGCTCTCACTTTACCCTGTGGTTTGTCCTTTTTTCTAATCCCACGCAGAAGCTGCGACCGCACCACCATGCACTGGTGAGTTCTTTTTGTTCCTGTGTCTGGCCCGATGCAATCACTGCCTTTCGGCCGAGCAGATACAAAGGAAGCTATTCCAACCACTTTCACCGTGTGTGCTCACACAGAGGCACTGTGTGGCATAACAATCATGCATTTCAGCAGCAATGCATGATACAATCCTTATCCTATAAAGCCATGTGTGTATGAACGCTCCTGGGCTTGCTTGGGATTGCTTCTTTGTTTACTGGGGGTTTTTTTATAGATGGATTTTTAAAGGAATATCTTGCAGCAGCTGTTCAACAGAAGCCCAGCGAGTAAGAAATGGAAGATGCAAGAGATTTCCTTTTTCTCTTTTCCTAGGTAAGGGAGATGGAAAACTGCCAGTCTGAGCATCTTATTTCACAACTGCTCTTTTGTAGGTCTATAACATGCCAGTGAGCAAACTAGCAGACAGCACTTTGGCAAAACAAGGAGCCAGTTGGGATAGCAGATTCCAACAAGCCAGCAGATGTTATTTTGGACTGTGTGATACCATTGCCTAGCTTGATCAAGCCCACCATGCATGAAGGTCATAAGATCTGTAACATTTTAAAGTGAATTCAGCATTCTTAGAGCTGAAGTGCCAGCCTCAGAAGTTTTGAATTCCTTTTCTTACCAGCAGAGGCAGCAAACCCAAAGTTCAAGCACCTATGAGATCCCATGCCAGGTAATTGCAAACCACTGCTTTTGACCTTCACAAATTCACTCCCCAGCTCCATAAGACCACTGCCTATCCCTCAGATACTGCAATGGGAAGATGCCAGTCATGCGGGTAAAGGGCTTGTTTACACAAGCTGGGTATGAAAAGAAACTTGCCTTCAATAGTCAGCTTAAGCTCTCAGATTGTACCAATACACAGCAGATGCTACAGGAGTTTTCACACTGCAGATTCCACATCCATTTAATCCAGTGCCAGAAACACGCAGAAAAAGACTCCAATACCAAACTGCACAACAGCAAAAAAGACAACAAAACACACATTCAAAAAGGCATTTGCTAGTACTAGTGCAATAAAGCCACTGACACAGTGCAGAGCTGTCAACACATGTCATGACCAGGAGCTCATGACATCAGGCTCCAAATAACACAGAACCTCTGCACTGCTGCTGAACATAACCAGCATATTTACAATCACAGCTCAAAGGCTGTCACAAGCCCAAGTTTCCTGAGGCACAGAAACTCTTTCTATTGACTTAAACAGAACCCAAAATAACATTTGAAAGGCCAGTTATCAACAACTTGCCTGCTTCTAGAAAGAGACTATTCCTTTTGACATTAGTATAAACTGCAAGTGCTCACACAAACTGGTTGTGACGTTGAGAGAATTCCAGTTTGGTTGTCTAACTGGAGCTGTGGTTAAGCATTAGCTCTATTCTCATCACCAAATGTTTATCAGGAATACCACTGTCACAGCAAGCATAAACACAGGCCAATGATGATACCCTACTTTCAGATGGTTTCCGTGAATGGAATATCGAATGACTTACATTCCTAGGTAAAAGCTGTGCTGAGCCTAGCAAGGAAAGCCCACATAAGGGCAAAGATGGGTGTATGTCACAGTAGGAGGAGGTAATTGAAGAGATTGTCCAGCCACACAAATGCTGTGCTGTCCTGAGGCATGCTGCAGCCTGCAGGTCACTTCTGTGTACCTGGTAAATCATGTATCCTCTGAGCACCTTTAAAAACAAATGGGATTTAAGGATGTTACTATCACATGCATTTTACTGCTCACTGGACTGCAGTCAAGTAAAGTGAAACCACTGACAGTAATTCCAATCAGATGTTTACTAGCTAGATTATGTGGGTTTCATTCCGGGACTGCAGCTGAGTTTTTCAGTTGCACTGCCGTGATTTTTTCTCACATGAAGCAGAGAAAGAAATGTAAACATTGTCACGAGTTTTATAAATACCTGCACCTGTGAAAACAATAAGCGTTGATTTTAATTAGCCCATCATAGTGATGGAGTAGTGAATTCATTGACCAATCAATTTACGCTGTGTAGAAACCTTTAAACAAGGTGCTGTTTTTGAATAAATCAGATCTCTTAGTCGAAAGAACAGTAGTCAGAGTCTGCGTGTCTTTTACCATAGCATAATGACAAGATTACATCCAAGCAAAGCTTGACATATGCTGCTCAGATTGTTTCTACAATGGCAATGCCAGACTTGGGCTTTGTCTTTGTCTTAGTGCCACCACAGCCAAGCCAAAACGATCCCTACAGCCACATCACAGGGCAGGCAGCACCTCTCTCGAGTGTCACACTCATCGGCATCTGTACAGACTTTGCAAGGCCCAGCATCTCACTGTCAGGAAGGTGAACACATCCACTGTTTTTACATCTCAGTGTCCTTATTACAAGGAGAAGCTTCACTCTGGGTAAGGCACAAACTCCAACAATACTGGCCTTGCATCCAGAGCACCCACTGGAAAATGTCATTTGTTTCAAAATGGTAACTAGCCTCAACCTCAAGAATCAGTGTACAAGCCTGTTAAAGAGTTTGACAGATGGCAGGACTAGACTCCCAGTCTCCCTCTCCACAATGAAAACGCTTATCCGAGTCTGTCACATCTATTGGGCAATGCCATTGGCTTTTCTTTTTTTAACTTTTGGTCATTCCTGTGTTTGTGTGTCATCTGTGCCCAATTTAGATGCTTATTTTGCCAAATCATTTCCATCCATACAGATAAATGTCATATGCCTGAAATACGCAAAAGGCATTAGACTTCAATCTGGATGTAAACATGCTTTTAAACTGATGACAGTGCCATTTTGTGTAAAAAAATTAGGGGTTTTGAAATACTTTTAAAAAGAAGTCTGCTTCCTCTTCTATCCAAAGTAGCATAAGACATCATTACCCATTTTTACCTGCACAATAACGTAAGCCAGTTCTCAATATTTCTGTTTAAGGACATGTTGCACTTATTTAAACTTTTGAAAAGGGAGGTGGGAATTTGATTTGTTTAAGTCAAGTAAAGCAGCAACTTCTGAACACACCAGGATCACTAGAATAATTCTGGGGAGAGCACAGCCACTGCAGCCTGAGGAACATCAGCAACCTGTTGGAAAGAAGCAGAGCATGTTTATTAGGCAAAGACTTCAACAACAGCTGACAGCAAATAAGGTTCTCTCTTCACATGGGTAGAAGCTCTTCATGTCTTAGCTTATTATTTACCTAAGGGCAGCCTAAGGGTGGCATGAGCATGTTTTGTGATTTAATCAGAACACAGTATTCTCCAACACATATGACAGATGGGGATTTATCTCCCCTGTTGGTTTGGAAGAAAGGAGGTAGGGATCTTTTCCTGGAGGAACTTTCCATTAACATATCTTCCTCTTGTTAATATTAAGTGCTACATCAAGAGTACATACACATTCACAACATCATATTTCACACAAGTTTATTTATAAAATTGTCATTATCTAACAAATTGCATATAAAATGATTTACTTCAAGTAAATACAGAATACTGCACAACTATTAAAACTATTGTATTGTCCAT
This sequence comes from Nicator chloris, assembly GCA_013400495.1. Lineage (NCBI taxonomy): Eukaryota > Metazoa > Chordata > Aves > Passeriformes > Pycnonotidae > Nicator > Nicator chloris. The sequence continues at coordinate 5,859 of WAAE01024745.1, forward strand.
CATAAGTGTATTAAAACATTCCTAAAAAATGCCTCTATTAAAAAAACAAAAACCCAAGAACACAAGTAGCATGACCAAGACCATTTTCAATAGCTTAAAATGTATTACCAGGAAGTTGCATAAACTTCCTAAGTAGACTCCAGTTACATCCATTGAGATCAGCATGTGATACAATACCACAGTCTAATGCTAAAGATGACAAGTAATACATTATGCACCTGATCTATGCTTTTCTCCTAGACTGAAGGGAACCAGTCTGATATCAGGAAACTAAAGCTCAAGTCAAACTCTACTGGGCATGCAGTTCTGTTATAGCAACTTTCAATTGGTAAGTGTAGTTGGCTTTTACAATCAATTTTACAACTGATAAAAAAGGAACACAAGATAATACATTCGTATAAAAAGGAATGATACACAAAGGGTAAATATTGACACCTTGCTGTACACCTTCAGATGAACCAGAGAGAAAGATTCAGCTGGAACTAATCTGGAATATAAGTAATAGAAACGGCTCTGAGTCACAAACCCACATTCCAATCTCCCCAGAGCTCAAGGTCCATCTCTACCACGTACACAGCGTGAACATGAACACACATACAGATGGAACTTTTTATTCACACTTATATTGCCAAAACACAAAAGACAGCTAGCAGTGCTGCCTCAGGCACGCTCGTAGCACAACACTTCTTCGTACACTGCACGTTAAGGGAGACAGATTTATTTCTTTTTTTTCAAGGGGCAAAATTTGGTAGCTAATGGATCAGGGTAGTATAATTTCATTTGTTTTAGACAGTTTCATCACCTGTTATAGGTATCTGAAAAAGATTCAGAGAAATAACAAAAATGGGAGGAACTGGAACATTCAGCAGTGCTTGATGCCTTTTGAGGTCTAATCTCCTTCCTAGGTATTTGCAGAACTGCTATTTCAATGCACCCAAAAGACACACAGCAAGAAGGGAAACAAAATCAAAAATTCACACAATAGTTCTCTCATAACCAACCACATTAATCAAGACCAATTTTAACAAGGGCATCTCTGAAGCAGTAAAAACACAGATTGACGTCCAGGACAGTTCTTATAGCACCATGTTTAGTCCTGCCACAAGTGATGGCAACCTCTCATAACTGGTAGGAGGTGCTGCCATCAACTCTGCACTTTACAGTCTAATGCTGTTCTAATGCCAAGCAGCAAAGGGAAAAGGCAAGGGAGGCCCTGCCACTAACCAGGACCTGAAGGTCTGGCCAGGTCTTCACCTTCCTCAGGTGCAGCCACCCACCCACTGGGCAGACACGCGAGTGTGGGTAGCTGAGGCGCTCCTGCTGCTCCATGGGGGCGAGGGACAGCCCGGACAACCACTTGGGACTCACCAGCAAACTCTCCTGCTGGACACCTTTCCTCTCCATAATAAACACTTTCAGGGTGAAAAGCAGTCATGTGCAAGAATCATTTAATCTGCATGCTACTATTTACATTTCAAACACTATTTACACACCAGAACTACAATGAGCATCTCTCTCAAAGGGGAGAGGAGAAGGCTTTCAGGACAGAGTACACTTGAGTAAACACCCCCACAGCTTCAAACTCTAAGGGGCACAATCAAAATTATGGATTTCAAGCGAAGAGATCCTACTGCTACCAAAATAGACACAAAGAGATGAATCAAACATTTGTCCATTAGGCTATTAATTAAAAAAAAACCCAAACCCAAAGAACAGAAAGGCCTGTGAATACAGAGGGTATTTAAAAAGCAGAGGAGCAAGGACTATGATGTCCTCTGGCAGGGCTCAATGGGATATATGGAAATAGCTTTAAAGCCAGTGCTGCTGCTGAGCTACCACAGTCCTCATTAGCAATGCCACTACTCCACAGGAATCACCCAGCAAACAGAGCTGTTTCCCACTCTGTAAGCCTGACAACAAATTTCTGAATGACTACTGCACACTGAATATCATTAGACTGATCTCTGAACTCACATTTACCCCACCACCACACCAGGCAGGCTAGAAATTGCCATGGAGTCCTAGTGCCTACCACATCTTATTGCTTTAGACACTGAGCCCACATAGCCAGCAGTTGTGCTTTAGTTGCAGCTCACATGAACTTTTCAAAGTTTCCTGAAGAAAGTTTGCTTGTATTTGGCAGGCTCTGACAATAATATATTGATTTCCAAGGCTTTCCACAAGTTTTCCAAAATGGACACCTAAGCTGCTGAGTAGCTGTTGATTGGACATTTCTAGGACATCTTGCCTGATCTGTAGACAAAAAAATGTGGGATTTAAATGCATAACATAGACAGCTAATCCTAAACGTTCAGTGCACACCCATCAAACAATGCAAAAATGAGTAAATAAGTATCTCTTGGGAATGAGGGAGGGAGAAGGATCAACATCTGCAGCAATAAAGACAAGCTCTAGAAAGGTAAGTTATTTAGTGGTTTTTGTAAGAACAGTCAGTCATTCTGGGATTCAGCAGAAGTGTTACACATTTGTGTGTAGACATGCAAGTTGTGAGAACAAGAATTGCTCCGCTTGGAGCATTTACCCTCCTATCAGTCTGACACTGCCAACAGCACAGCCAGCAGACTGGACTCAGAGAACAGCGTGACAAGACGGAAGGCCAATACAGTACAATTGCAGAGATTCAAGTAGAAGAATGAAGCTATCTTCAGAGCAGCAACAGCAGTATTCAAGGTCAGTGGCAACAAGGAATGTTTCTGCAATTAGGTTTTTTGTTTGCCCTCCAAACCAAAGCCCAGGATCACAATCAAGGCTCTTTGGTGGAGGGGTTATTTCCTCAGCCTTGCCTCCCTGATTCCTCCCTGCACCATTTTGTCTCAGTGCAGCAACACTGGTGCTGATGATCTGTCTGTCCTGCCACTATCAGGCAAAATGGTATGTCCCTCTGGGGGAAAACAACCAGTAACTCCTCAAGTTGAGGAGTGGCTAAGAAAAACAAAACGCTGTGCTGAGGTGGAACCAACTTTATTAAGGACAATGAATTATAATTGCTTTGAAAGGCTTTAAGAAAAACTGAGTCATGGCTGGCCTTTAACAGCAGACACCAAGGGATATGGAGGCTGCCTGATTCAGAGCCAGTCAGTGGGAGTTAACCAGAAGAGGATGAGGTCATGCTCAAAGATGGGAGGACAACAGGTCTGTCTGAGGCATCTGTGAAGCACTGGTGTGCCCATCACCAGCCTTCAGAGGGGGAAAAACCACAGCGAACTAAAGCACAGAAAGGCAAAATGTACAAGAGTACATGTATTCATTTGTTTAAGAGTCACAGGACCAGAAAGGGCCTTAACAAGTCATCAGATCAGCCTTCTATCTATCCCCCAGAACAGGGAAGCTTTGAAAGCAATGTGTTCCTCTCTTCTACTCCATATACCTCCCGTTTTAGTGAACACAACTCAGAAAGATGTTACGTTCTTACAAAGAGGTGTTACACACCCTTTGCCACTGTCTGACCAAAGCAGGATCACAGCTTTCAGGACTGGTATGGAGATACTGAGAAGGGTCATAAAACACACTAAATTTATACAAAGTGCAATAAACTACCCAAGCCATGGTCAGGCCTTTAAGTATTCACTATTATTAGCAAAGAACAAACCAAAAGCGCTAAGCTGAATGGAGTCCTTTTCCACTATTTGTGCTTTTTTCCACATTCTGCCTTCTTGTGTCCAATTCAAAAGGGTCTGTCCTAGCTGATCCTAATAAATGCTTCTATTTTAAGAGTTTTATTCTGTTGCTGCAAGAAAGCTCTTTGTTGCCTTTAGAGCAAGAAAGGGAGATATCTCCATAGCATGGATTGGTTCACTGGAGGTAAGCATTTACTCTGGCAAAAACTGTTCTCTCCAACTTCCAAGAGAATGGGATATGATCTTTCCATAATCACATGCATTTATCAATAAATAAGTTTGGATTAGACTGTATTAAAACATATGCACATATTTAAAGCACTGGAGTGTCACAGATTCTTATTCCACAGCTCATGCAAGTAAAAAGAACTTAAAAAAAGAAAAAAAAGAAAGACCAAAGCCCCAACTAGGAACAGACGAAAGAAACAAGCTTCACATGAGTACGTCAAAGCATTAATATTAGTGAGATCCCTAAATACATTAGGTTAAACTAAATTTCAGAGAAACAAAAAGTTTTGCCATATCAGATACATAAGTTTTGATATTTTTTAAGTTAATATATAATTCATTCTTTGAATATTATTCTTCACTTGGACCCAACATCCACACTGCTTTCATACATTTATACAGTTATGTCCCATCCTTGCCTTAAGAGACTGATATCCAAAGGTATGTCAGCAACCCTTGTTTGTCAAATATAAAACTCCTTTCTCTTGATACAAGGGTGGAGAAGGAAGAAAGATCTTGACAAAAATTAAGCAATTCTCCCTTCTGCTGATTCCAATCTCAAAGTACTACAGGGAGATATTTGGAAGCGTGCATTAAAAAAATTTCCCTTCTTTTTAAAAACAATTTCTTTTACTGTACAATAGATGCATAGAAAGTTGCTTCCTGCTTCTTGGGTTTAGGCCTGTAGCTATGTTTAGCTGTGAAAACAAGAAGATTGTTCCTTTACAGAGTGGTGAGGAGATAGACCATCTCATGAATATTTGGCAGCTATCCAAGAGCTTATGACATGAAGAATAAACAGCATATCCACAGACTACAACAATGCAACTCTGTCTCACTGAATACACCAATTTAAAAAAGTGTCCACTTGTTACTCAAAATCAAGAATACAGTAGAGATTCACGGCTCAACAGCTTTCAAAGTGGTGGTTTAAAAGAAAAATAAAACTGTCAGTGAGCAGCAGATTTTCAATAGCCCACTCTTCTCTCCCCCACCCCAAAGAAACACAAGTTCACTGCAATATCAGGAACTTAGACTTGAGACTACTCGGGAGAGAAGGCTTCCCTGTCACCCATGTCCATACAGTTTGGTGTCGGAGTGACACACTGGAGGTTTCAGAGGATTTCGGTTGTCCAGTGTCTTGTTGTGGTTACTTCAGCAGTTTAGCCAGCTGGCTCTGACAGCCTCAATGTCACTAACCAAATTCTGGGCTAAGCATATCCCAAATATCTGGAAGAGACAACAGTTTATTCATTTGGAGCATTGGACAGCTCTTTTCATACAGGCAAACTCCTTAGGTTATACAGAACTTAGATATGGAAGAAACAACGGAGGTAGAAATTAAATTAACAGTAAGTGTTGGAAGAAGTAAGAAAATTGGAGAACTCCTGTAACCCCAATATTTTTATGGTGGCACCGGGTTCCAGTTAATTAACTGTCCTAATCTTGTTCCAAAGCAACCCTAAAGGCTCTCTGCTGTTCATTTAAGCACCACTGGAAACAGTAGGTCTGTACAGGCTTGGAAGTCTCTACATAACCGTTATCCAGCAGAGTGTTAGTTTCAACCTGCTGAGAGTTAAAAAGAAAAAAATTGCATCCCTGTAGATAAAATTAAATATTCCTTAACACAAAGAAAGCCTCATACATTTAGTTCCCACTGCTAAAACCCACAAACAGGCAACTGGCACTGCATTTCCCATTCTCATATACATTTCCTCGTCTTGTATTCACTTTATCTATTATTCCTCTGTGCAAGTCATTCCAGGGAACATGATGTTTACCTGCAGTAATGCTATCCCAATGAATATACCAGCAACTATGGTAAGGTTGTCCTGCAACCATTTCTCAAACTGAGGGACACAGCCTTTAGTGTAGATAACAATCTGCTGATCAACTTCCTGCCAAGGAGAAGAGGGAAGAAAACAGAGATAATTACATTCAACTACACCATCAGTGGAATAATCTCCTCTTGCAATAGGGATTCAGATCCTTAACATACCACATTAAGAAGAGGTGGGGGAAAAAAAAGCAAAAGGCTTACTGGTTTTTGCCTTGCATCGTAGCCACACTGAGTATTAATAACATCTTCCTAGAGGAGAGAGAGGGATAGAGAGAGAGAGAGAGAGAGAGAAGAGAGGCAATCAGTAAAATGTCTCCCAAACACCTTCTCCCAACTCCCTGGAGCTGGTCTTGTACGTAGTAAGACAATCATCCAAACTTTGGTTAGCATATTGCTTTAATAAAAAAACCTTCCTCCTTCACTCTGCACTATTAATTACTTGCACGAAACAAGCACACAGTCAAAAAACTTCTTCTCTCTCAAGTCAGCAAGCTGGGAAAACCAGCTCTCCACCTAGGTGAACTCCATGTCCCAGATTCAAGCATTTAGTAAAGGGACTATGGAACATCTATGGTAAGTGAAAGAACCTTTTGCTGAAAAGGTTTTGTCTGTGCTAAAAAATATGCCAAGAGTACTGCTGTCATTTTCAGGGTTCAGTCTGTGCAGAAAGAAGAGGTGACAAGGGGCAGTTCTGTTGCAGAAGCTGGAAGTTCTTTCTGAGAATGTCTCTAGAAATATGTACAGTTCCTTTATAAAAACCTGAAAGGAAAAAGAACAGATGGAGTAATGTGTTCTTACTGCCTGTTCTTTCTTATAGGAGCTTGATACCAATGAGAAAGGAGGGAGATTTTTCTACTCCCTTTCCTTTAGTATTCCCAAAGCACAGGTAATAAAATTGGCTCTGGCAGACTTTCCCTAGTGATCAAGTGCTTCCTGTTGGCAGCTGAAGCTGTATTTTTACTTTGTATACAGTTATTTCATGGTAATAAAATGAAGCATGAAGCTTTTGGCATCAGCCAAAATGGCAGCAAAAGACTAAGTTACTGACTTATTATATAATATGTCAAATTATTATTATATTATATTATTTTGACATATTATATTATTATATAATATGTCAAAAGAAGGACTACACAAGAAAGTGAGAAAATCAGCCAATCTTAGCTAGGTGTACCAAACACCACAATTAAATCAGATTGTGGGAAGTGGGAAAGGCAGGCAGTTAAGAAATGGACTTTAAAAAGCAGCCATATGGAAAAAAGTATCTCCGATCAGCATGGAAAGCTCCTCTTTCCTCACTTTGCAGGATGTCCAACAGGTCACATCCTGTCAGCTGCCCAAACTGGATTCCCTTAATGGACCTTCAAAATTCAAGCAACCTGTATCTCTTAGTGAGATGAATGCTTCTGTTCCAGCATCTAAGTGTCACAGATGACAAGGATGTAAAAGCACCTAAGATTCTGACAGAGGGATTTTAAGTTTTCTTCCTTGTACTAAATGCCTACTTGCTTCACCATTAATGTCATCTGCCTTTAGTCTTGGAATTTGTTAACCAAAAGAAGGTATGAAAAATGCAATGGTAATAAAGAAGTTTTCTAGACTTGCCTGTACAGGAATTTGGAACAATTCAACCTCTTCAACTACATCAAAATGAACTATAGTAGTCAAAATTTGTTTCAAGAGACTTATTTTACCCTGCTTTAAACTTACCATTTCCTGATTCAAGCTAAACTAAAAAAATAAGGCACCCAAGTAACTGTTTGCATCAAACACTGAAACCTAATTCTAAAAGGGACAAATTTGCTTTCCCACAGAATAAACCTCTGTTTATTAGAGAATAACCAATCACAGTTTGGTTACAATTATTTTACTTGTACGCATGACTTCTAATGTTTTCAGTTTTTAAAGGCCATTAAGGTTGCTTTTTCCTTACAGTGAATGAGATTTATCTTTAAATTTCTGATTGCTGCATCACACCCTAACAAACTGCATAGCCATTTACACAACAGAGAGAAAGAGAGAACTTTAGGATGGATTATGTATTTATAGGATTACCTTGTACTGCTGTCACTGGTTTGGTTTTATAACAACTGCATTTTTAAAACTGGGTTGTGATGACCTCTGTGTGGGTAGGCAGATAGGCAAACAGCAGAGGGAATCCTAAGCATAAGGTAATGCTCAAGCCTAATCTACATTTTGTTTCAATATCCCACTAAAACATTTTCAGCTATGTTTGTGAGAAAATTTCAAACTACTGTGAAGACACGTTCACTGCAGAGGAACCAGAACCAGCTTGTGCAAGTGGCAGTGCCGTATCAGGAGAAGGGCAGAACAGTAGCAACTGGATGCCAGGAGCAGCAACTGCATTGCATTATTAGCAAGGCAGGATCCTCTAAGGTGCCTTTTGGCAACTTGCCTAACTTCAGTCTGTGCTAGACTCATACATTCAAGGGACTGTAAGTCATTCCAGGTGGAGAAAAAGCCACAGCTGAATTGCTAGATAATACAAGCACTCAAAGCCAGCTTTTTTCAAGCTGTATAAAGGCAAATGTATACATTATGTGCTAGGCACGTAACAGTTTCCATGCACACACCCATCCCTGTTCCAAGCCTTTCACTATTAGTGAACTGATTCTCTACACTTCACTTATCACTTCTTTATCATATCCACATTAGCAATGCATGGCTCCAACATTTTCCACTTGATGATCCAGAACCATAAATTTTTTAAAAGACGTGAAAATTTACCAAAAAGCTGCTCCCACAAACAATTTCTGACCTTTCAAATCTGATTTCAGGTGACTTTAGGATAGATAGTAATTTTAAAGGTAAAAAAAGAGTATGTAAATATACCCATACCAAACTCAAGATTCTAATGCAAACATGTCAGTTCCTCAGGGCACAGACTGTCATTCATTATGGTACCTGGCACAAACTGGGTCAAACCGGCTGCAGCTTCAGGACACTGCATTAAATAATGAATAATGCCTCCTTTAAAGTGTCTGGTCTTAAGGGTTCCTGTTCTGATGAATTGCACTTGAAAGCTCACATCCTTCAACTCATTAAGTGGTTCTCCTTTATATACTTGCTAAAATTAGTATGTATGTTCAGCCAAGCCCATGGTTCTCTCTTTCTAATAAAAACCACAAACAATGAAGACTTCAGTTGTGAGTTTTGCTGACTGCAGAAAAGTTAGTGGTTAAGCTGAGCTGCAGGAACAAAAAAAATGCATGTTGGTGGGCATAATAATAATTAGGCTAAATTTCCAGAATTAAAAAAGGAAAATCTTAGAGTTATTTACAATTGGAACAGCAGACCCATCCTACCCTCTGGACTGTCACTTACAGCAGGGTCTTTAGTACAGCAAGAGAACGGCACACCACAGCGCTCTCGACTCGCGTTGGAATCTGTACAATTGAAGTAAATATTAAGGTTCCAGTCATCGGCTCCAAAAGCCCCACAGCACTGCCACTAGAACAAAAAAAGAAGAGCTTCTTAAATTTCAGAATGGAAATCTCAGCATTAGTAACATGCATCATTGCTGCCAGTTTCCCTCTAGCTTTCAAAACAAAATCTGAGACTCCCACTGCTTTCATTGAAACTGGCTTTTTTTTGTTTGGTTGGGGTTTTTCATCATTTTTTAAAAATGCCATTCCAAATGTGTAAGTTGTTCCAAAGTTATCATGCGATTAAAGTTACGTTCACACCCAACACCCTGCTATGGTGCTCTCTGGAGAGAAACCCGTGGGTGAGCTGACAAGCCTACACAATACCACAGAGTTGCACAGGCCTACAAGCTCAGGCCCTAGGGACAGTAGAGCCAGGAGTACAATATTCTGTCCAGTCTAATGAGCCCTGGATTTCCAATAAAACAAGCTCCAAGAGCTACACTGGTACAGCTACTCCTATTGCCAGTTTGGGGGAACTCTTCCTGGCTGTACATCAGACAGTGTAAACACATTGTTCCCTGAGCACCACACATTACACAATTAACACCTTTGCTGAATTCTTCAAAGAGTAAATCTGTCAAAGGCAGGCTTAGTCTCTGGCAAAGCATGTTGAACACAGGAGGAATTGATGTATTTTCTGAACATACAAAGAATGGACTGGAGACCAGTGAAGCACTGATGGTTTACAGTATTTAAGGAGCTAGACCAATGAATCTATGTCAACTTAAAAAAACCCACCAAAACAAAAATCCCAAACCAACCATGTTTTTAAAAGTATTGGAATAGTCAATCTCTCTTTTTAGATGTAGCAGTTCTCTTTGCAATACCTGACATTGTCGTCATGCACTATCTCTACCGGTTGAAGTAACTCTCACAACTCGTGCTGCCCCTGGCTTATCTGCTGAGTGCTAATCCATTTAGGAGAGAAAGCTTCAGGAAGTCACTGCAAAATTAGACTGTAGCCTTTGGCTGCATACAAGTGGACCACTACTTTTAGTTTGTAGCAATCTGATCTTCTTTTAAAAGATTCAAAACAGTGCAAGGATCCACATCCTGTTACTTACCATTTTTCCCCCAGGCTTAGGGAAGCAAATCAAGCATTGAAACTATTTTAATTGCACAATGTACAAAAATTAGTAAACATTAATTCAATTAATACTTAGTCATGTTAGCCACATAGATTCAAAGAGGACTTCATCAATACAGGCCAGAACTGAGTACTGGAGGGGGCAGACCTTGTGTGCAAAAGTCAGTGCAAGACTTCTTCACACACACTGAGAGATTACAGAGCTTAACCTGCACAAACAGGTGCACCACTGGTTTCATCCTTCCCTCCCAAGTGCAGATGTGGCATCACTTAGAGATGTCCTACAAGAACTCTACAAGTGGCCCACTTCAGTAGGCTAATTCCATTAAGTCTAACTCAGAAGAAATAACATTGTAGTTTCATTTGGACCAACTAAATACCTCTGCCACTCTGCAGCATGGTGTAGTGCTTCTAATGTTGCTAAAACTATACCAACATTCATCTTAGGACTAAATTAAGCTTAGAAAAGGAGTCATTTCCTAAACAGATGTGATAGCTTCTATAACAAAATATTTTAAGGTGGTGCATTTGACAGACTAAGTCTCTAAGTCTTCAAGAAAAGTCACCCCAACTCTCCATTTTGTTTTACTCAGTCATACATCAATAAAGCCACTTTACACAGGTGCTGTATGTTTGCAGAAGTTCCATAAAAACAAATACAAACATATTCAAAAGCACTCTATGCTAGAATATTTCTGTTGCTCCTTGAAGAAACAGAGCAGATGGAAAGTAAAATATAAGAGCAGGTATTTCTTTAAAGTAAGCTTTACAAAAAAATAAACATAGTCCAACTTACATATTCCTGTGTGAAGTCTATGAGGTTTTGTAAATCAATGTCATCTCGGTATGCTCTGATGTTGTTGTTTATAAAGAAATACAGCTGGTCCTTTATCCAGTCTTTGAAAACAAATGCTAGAACACCAGCAGTGAGCTCCAAGAAAAAAATAATTCCAAGAAACACAGAGAACTATGAGGAAAATAAAAAAGGCTAAAATTATTTTCCTTTATAACCAAAACTTTTTCAAAGCTCAAAATTATATCCAATGATAAGTCTTTATCTTTTTCAGTGCAAGTTCAAGCCATTTTGGTACATAGAAAATTTTAAATTAAAAACACACCATTTTTATTGGAGATGTAGCACAGAAATCTTAATTCTTAAAAACAAAATGGTTTGTTAGCAATAACAAAATTACAATAACAAAAATGCTAACAAATGTCGAAATCTGGACATTTCACTGCGATTTTCCAAGAGAATTCACTGTAAATTTCAAGACACAGATAGTCACCACCACATGTGGGGCCCTCGAAAACCCATCTTAAATTTCTACATAGGCACTTACATTTGAGAAGGCATAAACAACCAATAGTGCCAGTAAAATACTTTCTACGACTTTTTCTTTAGATCCTCTCACTGGCAAAGCTTTGTCTAAGCAGAACTTGGTAACAGCAGAAATTAATTAATGACTAAGTTGGAGCAGAATGTCTATGAAGTGACTCACATCCACATTAAAACTAAATGAGGCTGCTATGATTAATGCAAATGCAACGGATGCCAAAGGCATTACTAATGATCTGCCACTTTCTCTAAGCATTTCCACTGAGTCTACACTGTTTTAAACCACACAGAGGTCCTGGTATACTGGAAGTCCATCCCCTTTGCAACTGTGCCTTTGAGTTTCATTTTAATACGCTCTCTCTGTGTGTTCAGATACATTTTTAATTTCTCCTGCAGCTGCTGTATGGGAAGCTATTTCTGGTACAGCAGATGGGTTCATTTTAGGCAAGCTAAGAGAAGCAAGGAAGAAGGAAAAAAAAGTGTTACAAGTTGCTTTATAAATGCCTCAAGAACTGTGACTCTCAATTGCCTCCTCCCCTTATACAACACATCTGTGGGAGCCAAATGTGTCACTTGGAAGCAGTTATTTCACTGGAAGCTTTTTCATGTATATATTAACAACTAACGGTTACGAAGACACAACTGTGTCCACAGGCTGTGCCCACCTCTGGAAATGGGAGTGGTGGAGGAAAGAATCTCCTTTACCATAAATCTTCAATTTATCTAAAAGTGAACATGATACTGTTACCATCTATTGCGATGAGTTTTCTCGATGGTTAGATGATATACTTCAGGAGACGGGGTTGCTCATGGAACACATGCTTTATTCTCAGGGGTCGTGGGTGCCAGCGTTTGCCATCAGTTGCCAGCCCAACTGCTGGCGTGGTTCTAAGAGGGTTCCAAGAGGGTTCCAAGAGAGCGAATTTCCTGTTACAGTCTATTTTATCCTATTCTGTGTTGAATATTCTATTTACAGT
>WAAE01024746.1:0-24648 GCA_013400495.1 Nicator chloris
ATTAAAAAAATTAGATGTAAAAAAAGCTTGCCTGAAATTAGATTTTTAAATAGTTTTGCACTTAAATAAATGCCATCATTATCTACAGAAATAAAAATGTCCAGCATTGCCTATGGAAAATATGCATCTCTTGCTGTGAAGTTCTGCAGGTCTATCAACAGTCATTTCTAATCGTTTGCTTTGACGTTTGCTGATAGGTCAAAGAGAATCACCATGACTTTTTCCCTCCATTAGCAGAAGACTGCAAATCATTGAAAAAATAGTATTGATGTCATAAGAAAACTTAAAATTGCTTTCAAATGGACAAGTTCAGGAACCTGAAAACCGCTGACTTTATTTACGTTGACACACCCTACTCACTAGTCATCACGATTGGAAAGTGAAGAGTTAAAAAATAACCAAATGGGAAGAAAATATTTCTGCTGTTGTTTCCTTGAACGCTTGTACAAAGAAAAAGTACTTTTAGAAGTGTTGGCAACATACTCTTTGAGGTGCATACTTAAGAAATTGTCCATCACCTTGAGAGTTCTGTTGCCCTAGACACCCTTGTGCACTAGTGGAAGAGAAAAAAACCTCTTTACCTCTAAAGCTCAACAATGACTTGTGATGCCGTTCTTATTCTTTGGTCAAAGATCACTTGCAGAGTAAAGTGACCTGTAATGATCACTCAGGTGAGGGTTTATTTAGAAACTATGAACAGAAGAAAATTGCACAGTTCCACCAGGTGTGTTTGCTAAATTAGCCCTCTTTCCTGAATGTTACCACTACTTATGGGCAATGGAACAAAACATACAACCTCCACTAAGTCAATTGCAAAGCTCAGCACTGGCCTTTGGTTGAAAGAGCTTATCATCTGAATAAAGCATTGTGACTACAGTCTTTTCCCTCCTTTCTATAAATCTTCAGGCTTAGGCTTAGGATGTGGCCTAGATTAATGCAAATCTCATAGTGTATATGCTTTTTCCATGTATCTAGTCACCACAACCTTGAATGTTTTCTCATGTATGCTAAATTTAGCTCACTGTAATTGTTACCTCAGAGAGGCTGTAGTTGACTCATATGTGCAGAGATATAGGTTATTAAACTGATGATCACATAAGACCTTAATTACCTTATGCAGAGTGTGAAATTCAGAGTGAAGTTTGTGTGACAAAATTCAGCTGCTTTTTTTTTTGCTCCTCCCCATTTCAGGGGGGTTGGAAAAAGATCATCTTTAGGGTCTCCTCCAACCCAAGTCATTCTATGATTCTATGTTTTACAGTGAGGTAGAAGGAAAGAATACTATTGCTTTTACAATGCGGTGGAATTAGCCTTCTAAAGCCCTCTTTTGCAAAAAATATTTATAAAATAAATATTATTGTAAGGATTTAATAAAATAAACATGAGTGAACACAAAAATGAAGATTAAAAATATAATTAAATACATACATGCATTGCATAATGTTATGTATAAGATAAATATTTTATCCATAAAGAGTTTCTCTATGAAAGCTATGATCGGTTTTTTATTACCTTAAAATATTGCAGTTGTTTCTCAGCATTCATTGTTCCTTCATTTTCTTGTCTCAGACAGGAATTGAAGATGAAAAGCTCTGTATCTCTCAGCCACCCTTTCAGCTCTTTGATCCTGACCTCCAGCTGCCTTACCAGGCTGCCGCTTTCAGGCGAGAGCAGGTCACGTGGACCTAACCCACTGTGCCCTACCATTGTGTCTTGGATCTTCTCTCCTAGGGTTTTCTAATGCATCAGATAAAAAAAAAAAAACATAGATTATTATGTACCAAAACATATATAGGTTAACGTGCAACAAGAAGAATCTGTTAAATGACTAGAGATGTGGGGCTTTTTAATAATTATGACTGATATCAATCAATTTCATTCTTTGTTTCCTTGTTTCAATACATTTCAATTTTCATACCCTTGTTTCTCACTTATGCTGTTCTCTCTGGGTCGCTGACTTTGATAGAAGGATTATAAATCAGAGTTTACTAAGAGTAATTAAGGACAGAGGAGACAAAATTCTTCATAACTTTGTAGACTAGTTTACAGAATTTTTAGACACTTATGGCGATAAGAGTTACTGGCTTCTAGGCAGCAACAGAAAATATGACAATCAGTGAGTTCATGAGCTCCTATCCAAGATACCATTTAAATTTTTGGAGAAACACTGAGATATTTTTCGAAGTATGAACTGTTAGGTTATAATTTCCATATATGTAGCCCTGAGGCTGTATAGAGGAGAAGTTAGGTCACAAAACAGCTGTTTTGTTTTTAAAAGTGGATGAACTCATTCAGACACCAAAAATCCTCACTGTTCCTGAACATAAGGACACTTTTTAAGGTGACCAAATTCGAATTACAGTTCTCCGTGTTAAGCATACACTTTAAGATAATGGACCAGAATAAATGTTGGCTTCTTAATGCTAATGAAACTAATTTACTCCAGCTTTTCAAAGTAGTATTTCTAATAACAGAATCACTGAATAACATTTTGATAGTGGATGCTGGGTGCTTAATGAGTATTCTGAAGAGGCCAGGGATAGAAAGTTACCTTCCTCTTCAGTATTTTGAAAGGCAATCCTTTAACATCACAAGAGAGATGTGCTGTTGCCTGCTTCTATGGCAAGCAGTATTTTATCTGACCTATAAGAGGCTGTCAGGCTGACACTTATTATAAGCACTAGATCTGTGTTACTGATTGTAGAATATTGAATATACACTGACACTGACATCCAATAACCTTTTAAACTGATAATTAGTGGTGGTTAATTGTTGTAACATGAAGATACAGTTTTAGGTGACCCAGTATGTCTGCCTGTTGAAAGCGCATGCTATACAAAGTTACTGGAATATAATTTATAACAGTGAAATTAGGTTCCAAAAATAAGCTTCAAAACACAAATAAAATTAGAGCAACAGATATTAATCTGCTACGTGGCATTCTGTAAATCACGTCTTTAGGAGATCATAACTGAAAAACACGCTTTCTTGGCAACACCCTTCTATTTTCATGGTGCAAATATTGATAATTTGAAGACCCTCAGTGGAATCCAGCACTAGCTATTGTTTTTATGCTGCAACAAAAGTAGCAGCAGGAGGTGAAATCAATGCCCTTGGAGGGTAGGGTCACAAAAAAGAATTTATTGCCACTTTTTTGTTCTGGAACAGTTTGCAATCATAAATTCTTCATAAACAGAATACTTCAGAGAATGGTCCGTCTTCATAAATATACGACAGAGGACATCAATTTCATTTAATTCACAATTTGTGTCAGCACAGCAGATGCCAATGCCTGCCTTGATAGGGTTGTTTAATATGCAATTGAGACAGAGTAATATTCAGCACAGGGGACAAAATTTCACAGATTAAACTGTACGCACCACTGACATTTCATTCTAATGTATTTCCATTCCACAGTGTTCACCTTAGATGAAAGTAATATTAAAAACCATATCCCTCTATTTTGCCATTGTTAGAAGTTAAAATCCTTGTCTTTAATTTTTTTCATGCCAATTAAAATGTAATCATGCCAATTAAAACAGTATGTCTAGTGCTGTTAGTTTCTGCAGAGGTTTTTATTAAATTAAACAAAACTCTATCAAACTCTGCTTATTATTCATGAAACTGCATTTAGCAGAAAAACTGTAATAGTTATATTTTATTTTCCTGTAAATGCTGAAATTAATGGCAAAACTTAATCTGGAGGTATATTTCTGTTTTAACCTACTGAGAAGCAAAGGGCTTCAAAATTTTTTAAGATAGTTTTCCTAGATTTTAAGAATTAGAATCTTATTTAATAGTTTTATATCCTACCAGCTTTAATCAGTGCCACAGAATTAAGCTGATTAGATACCCTGAAATTCATAAATGTAAGGCTTACATCTGAAATTATTTTAAAAACAAAAGTTGGCATGATCAGATGTAAATGATTGGGTTACTAAGTCCATTTTTAATCAGTGAACTTATTAATGATCAAACAAGTTCAAACGCTTATGGGTGATGCTGCAGATTAAAAGTCATAAGCTCACTGGTCAAAAGGCAAATTTTAACATTTTCTGACAATTTGCACATTTAGAGAATCAAGTGATTAGAAGCAACTCTGCTTAACTAAAAAAGCCCTCTCTGAAATGGCTATTGCATTAGCACCTAACCTAAAGTTACAACTGACACAACTCAGTATTTAAAATGCTGTTGGCAGGTTGCATGTATAGCTTACTCATAATATATTAGAAATATTTTTTAAACTAGGATAATAGCATGCAAAATTATGCAATGTAACTGTATTGCTAATATCACACATCTATAATTAATCATTTATAGTAATTTATAAATTTATCTTACCCTTGATTTGAAGTGAAGGCAATTAAGGAGAGAAGTGGATGGAAAAATATATGGTTTGACCTCTCTCTCTCAGCTGTTTTACAACAATAGGACAACAGTGTCTCCTGCACAGTGCCATCACCAGTCTCTGGGTAACAGAATCCCTATATTGCTTTTTTTGCCAGATTCTTGTATCTCACTCTTTGGCTGAGACCCAGCCCATCATAGCGTGAAATGAATTACATGAAACTTTTTTGGCTTTTGTCAAAAGTGAGATGAATACAACAGCATGAAACATATCCTGGCTGTATTCTCAGCTTCAGGTATGCAGGTTTGTACTGAATCTGTGTATTTGTTTTTGAGCCATCAGTGTGACCTGAAATATGCAGTGACAACCCCACTTTTCATCTTAAAGGTATAGTAAATAGTTAAACAGTAGATGTCTCTAACATGTACCTTCAGAATAAATTCTATTAACATTCACTCAAGCATGACAGTCAGTGTATATCAGATATACTGCATTATAGTTGACTTGGTGCATACCCGTAATACATGGCATATTTTACTTACATTTTTTATGTATTAAAGAACTAAAATTATTAAAGTCAGACAGGAGACAAGCATGGAATAAAAAAAAATCAACAGAAGAGGAAAAGGCTATGGAGTTTTTATAATAGAATGAGTAGCTTGTTTGAAATGTACGTGGTGGATTGAAAGAGAGAGATATTTGTGCTCCAAATTAGAAATCAGACAGACAGTGTACTTCAACACACAAAAATGTACACATAACCCACAAACAGTAATAAAAATGCAAATACCCCAAGCAGTTCCCATTTTTCATTAATTGAATCCACTTTTTCAAGGAGATCGTTTGGTAGTAAAACACCACTTTTCTTCAGAGCTTCAACCTTACTAAGCAGTTCCATCTTTTTTGGGTGCCTGATTGACATTTCTACATTGTATCTCTAAAATGAAAAGAAACATATACTATTAGCTGCTGTAGAGAGTTTTCCCAATAAAAAAATAAACTTTGATTGTATGTGCCCAGTTATGATCATGCTCCATCTGACATCTTCTAATTTTATTTTTTTTAAGCACACAATCTTCTCATAACATATCATGAGAGACTTGGGTACCAAGCACATAGACTTCTGGGTGACACATCTATGCAGGCAGTTAGCAATTGATTACACATAGTAATATTTACTCTCTCATAATATTCACTTGCACAATGATATCCACTAACACTCTCCCATCTGAATATTGATCTGCCTTTGTCTCATTCAGCATAGTGGTATATTATTTTTAAAATATGCTACTTCAGCAAGTAACACTGAGGTTCTTCAGGGAAAACAAACCAAAATGAAACAAAAACCCCCAAGGAGATAATTTCATACTTATGTTTCCTCTAGAGTTTATTTATTCTCTCTCCCATTGTGGTTTCTGTGTCACACATGGGCCTGAAAATGTGAGAGTTTGACCTTAGAAAAGGACTAGGAAACAGCTTCCCTAAAACACAATACCAGTGACTTGGCTTTTATTGCATTAACCAACATGAACAGTGAACTGGCCCACAAATGAGAACAGCCACAATGTTAATACAGTCCAATAGTTTCTTCCAGTTGAAAATACCTTCTATTTGTGCACTGTTTTTTATTGTTAAAAAAAAAACAACAGACAAAACAGGTATAAAACTAGAAGCTTCCTTCAGAAATTCTTTCATAGGACTTTCTAAATATTTAGGTCTATATTATTTATATAGTCTATAAAAAGGTATTCTAATATACAGACAAACTGGAAAATATTTTTTTTAAAACTGTATTCTCCGAAAACGGGACTTAACTATTACATCTAATAGTTACTATAGTGGTTACTTACATTTTAATAGTTGGTACAGTAAATTAAAAAAAAATTTAACACACAGACATCCACATGTACGTACCCTCCATATAGTTAAGCTAATTAAGTGTGAAACGACTCACTGAAATGCAACTTCTGATATGGCCAAAAATGTGCCTTTTACTGAAAGAAGAGCGTTCAGCACATATACTTGCAAAGGTGTTTACAAGACATACATAAATTATGCAAAGCTATTAGAAAATTGCTTCCTAAACATTAGGCTTTCTTTGCTTCAAATTCAGTCAAGAAAACCACTATTGCAGATCATACTGAAAATGTTAATAACTGAGTTAAATATAAAAAATTAAACCGGAATTAACAATGTTTAAAACATGGGTGCCTTTGCCAGATCCAAGAGCGTGCTCTGTAGGAAAACAAAGAAAAAATACAATTGCAGACAGCTTAAAGAAAATAATAAAGGTGTGAAATCACTGTTTCAGCTAACAGGTTCTCAGCATTTCCATGCATATGTTTGCATATTGTTAGTTTCATATTTTAATCTCTCATTTACACAACACATGCACATCATTTGTATTATGTAAACTTCAGCAAATATTAGTCATTTGTGGATCATGGAGCAAATGTTTTAAATGAGGTGATTTAAACCATTTCTCATTATTAATGAACACTGATCAGGTGTCTGCGTATCCAAAATTGCATGAATATGCATGGTAAAACCCAAGGAATTGTTTATAAAGAACTTGACACTCGGTGTGCTGAGGTTTGAGATGTGTACAGCAGTAGGCAATACCAGGCTGGGCACTAGGGCTGGACTTGCCAAGAGGCAGCACCATTTTATTTGACTGATGTGTTCAACAAGTATGATTCCTGGTCCTGTTTTATTGCCTTCTCAGCTAGAATGGCTGCTGGAGGAGATTACAATCTTCTTTATGTAATCTGATGTCTATTTAAAGATGATATAGCCGAAAAGGATTTGCATAATTATTTCCATAAGTACATGTAATATCAAAGGGAATCCAGAGCCCAATTTGCTAGGCACTGAAATCCAGTAGGCGAGACTCCCTTTCTTTTGTCAAGTGAATTAATAGACTGAGGGAGTCCTCTAGCTGTGTGTCACTGGTGCAGGCACATGCAGTCACTGCTCATCACCTGCTCTAGGCTGGCACTCACTGCAGCCTGGGCTGGGGATGCACCCGGGCAGTGCAGGACTGATGATGAAATAAAACACACTGCATGTTTCATAACTACTGTGCTCTTGTTAACTTAGAAACAGAAGACATTTCATTTAATTTTGGACTAGATAAAATAATTCAGTGCTGCATAATCCAAATAGTGTGACAGATGTTATAAAAGGTTATTACATTAAAAACTAAATAAGCTAGGTTTATGTACGTACTGTCTTTGTCACCGTGTAACCTACTGTATAAACAAGCATGATGAAAGTGCTGATTGACAGAAAATGCATTATACAGTAACAGTAAAAGATGAGAGATTTCAGTTGATTATCAGATGTACTGGTATATGACTGAGAGAAGTATTGTTTCACTCCTGGATATTTAACATGCAGTGTGTATTTTAAGGTAAGGGAAGAGCTTAATGTACAGGAGGTACAGTTTGAGAACTGATAGCATGAAATGCTATTGGTAATGCTATTTTTTAATCCATTAAACACCTACACTCTGAGCAGTTGCATGGAAAAATTAGCTACCAGCTCTGTCAGGGCTGCACAACCCTAGTCAGGTTGGACTACTTAATCCTGTGGTGTTCTTTCCTCAGCTTTAAGTGAGCAAAGACTGCTCTGTTGTGACAGTCTGTGGATGTTATGATATAGATTACTGTTTAATAGCCAAAAATGAGATTAAGGAAGTTAAGGGCACAGGCTTCTCACAATAACCACAATAATAAATAAATGGGTAATATTTAATTTCCCACAACACCTGTCATATAAACAGGGAAAAAAACCCCAAACAACAAAACTGCAAAATATTTACAGCATGATTAGCTGTGTGCATGCGTGCCTGGTTTTGTGTTCCGGAGGACACTCAAAAGAAATCCAAAACATTGTTACGTAAGTTAAAGAATTTGGCCTTTTATTCCTTCTCTCAATATGATCAATACTTCTCGAGGGACAAAGAAAGGAATTAAAATAAATGCAGTATCATTTATCCATTAAGAAGTTCGGCAAAAATATTTAAGCCAAAAGAAGTTGAATTCCAAAACAAAGCAAGTTAAAACCTTCCTTCCCCTGATAAAAACATTCTAAGAAATCCAGGCAGGCTGATTGAGACACATTTTTCGACACTTTATACTAAACTCTGTCTTTTCTTTCTCTTTTTTTTCTCTAAAAAAATTATAGAAAACATTTTTTGTGTGAAAAATCACACCCGAAAATTCTGTCCAAATGGAGGCTGGAACAATGCCTTGTAACAGTGTTAATTGTCACCATGGAAACCAGAAGAATAAGCCATTTTGAAACTGGTATAGAAGGCACACATTGAGCAACTCAAGCATTTTTCAGCCTCCCTCAGTGTTAAGGAACAAGATGCCTAGTCACTGAGAGGTCAGAGAAAGAAATCATCATGAAAGGTTCATAGATGTGCACTGTCTGGTAAACAATAAAAAAATCTGTACACAGTTAACAACTCTGTAAGACTGCGCACTGCATCTTTCAGAAAGAGAAACACCACAAAAAGATGATCCAGAGATCAGCAGATTCCACCCCTTGAGCAAAACTTTAGGGCAATATTATGCGAACCTTGTCCCTAAAGCTCCCTGGGAATTCTGCTGTTGTAATAAAACTTCAGAAGAGAAAAGAAAAAAAAAAAAAAGCCTGCATGATGGAATTCAAAATAATGCTCTAAAAGCACACAGAGAGATTAAGACATCCATTGTAAGACTTTTGTATGGTGCTTCTGTTGGTTATAGTGAAAAGAGACCAGACATACTGAACACACAGTGGAGCTATGGCTACGAAGTACAGAAGAATTAAGCCAATGAACTTTCTCCATTACTGCAATAAGGGTGTGCTGTTTGTAGATGTTCTGCATTCCATCATTCACATGCTAACAAAGTATCTTCAGTCAGATGGCACTGTAGGATATACAGCTGAGATCGGAACTGAGTGACCTGTAACCTTAGTTTTACCTGCACTGAAATTCTAAATTTTAAAACTTCACCTTTTGGGGTGTTTTGACTGTGGCAGACACCAATAAATACAGACATATACCCTCGGTGTCTGCGTGTGCATGCACAGTCAGCAATGGCTCACATTTGCAAAATACACTGCATGCATAAAATTGAGTAAACTATATTCTGCAAGCAAATTCACCAAATACATAACATAAATATGTACATATATATAGACATACACACACACACATATATAGTGTGTGTGTGTACATATATATATGCATATGTGGCAATATTTGTCTATCATCTCTTCACACACATTCTCATTTTGCTTTCTGGATAATGTTTGCACTCTTCATGCTAGGCTTCATGGTGGCCCCTTAGGAAGCCCATGCCTAATGCCATTCAGTGGTGAACAAAGAGTCTTTTTATTCCAAAGTCCAGGGTCCAAAGCTCAGCTGTATACAAGCAAAGTGAAGGAATCTGCTAGAGGCCAGCCTACCCTTCACAATAGCTCTTAATGCTTCTACCTTTTTGGTACTGTCAGTGTGAAACATTTTAGAAACTGTCCAGAAGCTTGGTTATATTTCTAACATTGCCAATAGCACTAGAACCTCTGGACAACATTCAAGATCTGGGCAGTGTGATCTGTCTAGATGAAAAGCGGTTTCTGTTTCTTGCAAACTTCATATCTCTGTATTAGCAATTTATGGCAAATAATTGCACAGAGAAATTATAAAGACTCCTACAATTGTCCTTGTAAATTAATAATAGGCTTTCTTGATTGGGATAAATTTGCTGCTGAGCCTTTGGAAAAATTAAAAAGTGCAATGTCATTTAAAATTGCCAGAACTCACAGAGCAAATTACATCTGA
Source organism: Nicator chloris (assembly GCA_013400495.1). Classification (NCBI taxonomy): domain Eukaryota; kingdom Metazoa; phylum Chordata; class Aves; order Passeriformes; family Pycnonotidae; genus Nicator; species Nicator chloris. The sequence goes on from WAAE01024746.1 coordinate 10,185, forward strand.
GGTTAAGAATCAGTTTTTCCTCTTCTAGTTTATTCCATTTGCATGATCTGGAAATCATATTACATTGGCTATGTATTGTTAATTGGACATAGATTGCATTATCTTTGATATAAATCAAACTACAAATATTAAAATGAATTGCAAATTCTGTAATAGAAGATCATAAAACAATCTTTTTTAAGTATCTCCCATTAATAATTTAATTCCAATTATATCACTCGGAAAACTCAAGAAGGAGAGTGCTAACTTATTTCCATTTGCCTTTTTCCCTTACAAATAAGCACAACAGCACAATATGTATTTGTGCGAGAGTGCATGTGTATATGGGTGCATGCCTGTAAAACAAAACAAATCTTAGCACTTTTGTCTTAAACCCCTACAGACACCTGGGGGTTTTTGTTTCAGAAACTAGGAAATGCAGATTACACGTCTGCTATGCATTTCCTTTTGTGGCAGCTTGAGAAATAAACACATTGGAAGAAATATTAAGCAACTTCATGAACTGAATTCTGCCTACATTAAAAAATTATGCAGTTGTTATTCATTGTTCTGCCTTTTTTTTAAGAAAAGTGATCCCAACACTTTAAATTTTACTATATATGTAATATCTTTTTGAAGACTTTGTGTGCCCTTTAATGAATTTATATTAAATATTTAATACTGTTTAGGGCATATCCACTACTACCAAAAACAGTTATATTCCCAGCAGTCCCACTGTTTCAGGCAGAGGGCTTGATTGATCCTCCTAGCCTGAATTGAGTAGAATGAAAAGAAGCAGTTGGAAAATAGCTGCAATCATTTAATGCAGATGACCTCTGACAGGCTCACAGCTCTTCTATCTGAACAGAAATTTGCATGGGGTCTCTGTGCAGAGGAACAATGTAACCTAAATGGTAGACAATCTTTATTCTAATGAAGTGGGTGTCAAGGTCAATGTAAAACTGCAATGATAAATGGTGCACCACTAGGCAAGAGAAGTTGCATAGGCATTGTAGTGCTTTCACATTAATTGAAGGCTGAAATGCACCGAGTGAAAGCACAAGACTCTCTTTTCACCATAATGTGTTAATGCACAAATGTTTAAATGTTTTATTCAAGCCCCTAGCCTGTTGGCACAAATCTTATTGCAAACAAAAATACAATAGTTGGCCAATAACCAGAAAAATAGAACTTTTTATTAGCTTGCCTTATTTCTTGAATACCTAACAACTTCCACAATCTACTCAGAGTACCAAAAGAATAACAAGTCTCCAGACACCTAATGTAATTCCCATGATCCTTTTTCTATTTAGGATATCTGTCTTTAATTAGTTCCAAACAAGCAAGTCTTTAGACAACTCTTCATTAGATACCATTCCCAATGAACCAACTGCGAGAAGAAAAGTCATCCTTCAATATTATTATTTCCTAGATTCCAAGTTTTCTTTTAGTATATAGTTAACATCTCCAGGTGCCTTTTGTTCTCTCAAAGAATTAGACCAGTAAAACTGGGTTTTGTAATGCAAAGAGTTGTGTGCCTAGAGTGGGGACTAAACTACAATCTGTTATTGTGGCTTTGTCAAAACTGCAATACAACTATAATTATAGTACTTCATCAGTCGATCAAGCAATTTGTGGAAGGCAGTACATTTTGTCTTATAAAAATGAGGAGGACAGTAAGCTGCTTTTTAAAATCCTGAGCTGCTTAAGCTTGTTAAGGGTATATTGTTTGCTAATACACTCATTAGCAGCCAGGCATTTTAACTTCATCAATTAAACAGGAAATGGTGTTGCACCATTAGTTTCACAAAATGCTAAAAACCAGATAGCAGTCTACAGTTAAGAATTTAAAAATTGTATTTTAACCTGCAAACTGCATTATACATTTCAAACCATTTTTTATGCAGCGACATATACGTGGGGACTGTGTGGGTCTGTCTGTCTGTGCACAAACGTAGGTGGTGAAAGCCCTGCAGATAGTTGTGAAGCTAATTATATATATCTACACACACATACACCCACTTAAAATTTCCCAAGTCCCCTAAGGATTGCTGCTGAAGCACAACGTCATTTCTTGACACCGATGAACATTTACTCATCTGAGTAATCGCAAGGATGACAGTTTATTCCTGTGAACAACTAACAGCTCTCCTGGATAGCTAACAGGTTCACAGTATGGATGACAATTTCTGAGTATTTATCAGCCTTTGTAGTTTTAGGCTCTTCTGTGCAAACAGGTATTAACAGTATGGTTAGAGATATTAGACAACGAGCTATAGTTTGTTATTAAAGAGGAACGGTAGTGCTTTCAGTTTCTGGGGATCTGTGAGTGGCACGTAATATACAACGCCATTTCTATTTTACAACGCGCTTGAGCAAGGGAATTTTCCGTATGGAAATCAGTCTTCAGGATATTGCAATTCAGAGAATAAACTCCAATGGGGGGTGGGGGTGGGAGTGGGGGATGGGAGAATTGTAGTGTAAAGGAAAAAAACCCCCAACCCCAAAAAATCCCCACGTTAGTGATGAAACTGTTTAAAAAACTGTACAGCTTCATCTGTGTGTGATTTGTCAGGTCTGAAGCTTTGACGTGCCCAAGGGGCAGACCCCAGCGGGGCGCAGGCTGCAGAGCTAAATAGCTGTGAAAGAAGTCTTAATGTAGGATGGAATTCAAACTAACCTTGACATGACCTCAGGAAAAATATGCAAAAAGTAAAATGAATGCACTCTGCAAGATACATCCTAATTTTGTGGCCGAGCTGGTTAGTTTCACAAACATAACTGGGACTTTAAAAGCAAAATAAAATGCTAGGAAAAAGGGGAAACTTCGGAATTCAGAGTAAAAACTCAAGCGGACATGGGGTGTTGCTGTGGAGGCATATGAATCATTTGGAAACAGTCCAAATAAAAACCAACACCGAACAATATTGTTGTCAGCCTGTCTATTCAGGAAAATTGTTTTTTTAGGTTGAATATAAATGACACAAAGCCAAGATTACATCATTGCATTACAAAGTCTGTTGTGGCTTTTAGCCGAACAAGCCCCATGGATCTACTGGCTGATGGCAGTAATTCAGCAAGAAGTTTTAAAGGCTTGGTTGTTTGGGTTTTTTTTTTTTTTCCTTTTTTTAAGCTTCGTTACTCTAAATTTAGTGGAATTTTGTTCAAATATTGATTATTTTAATTTTTTAAAACCACATCCCTGAGTTTGTTCTGCAAGCTTACTACTTTATACAAACAATAAAAATTAGAGTGGGTATATTAAGCCTTGATTTGGCTTTATTATGCATTTGGCCTGTCTTGCACAGTGCTCAGTTAGGCAGGAAGGCATCCACCTTAATACAGCGGCCAAGAACTGGCTTATTCACTAGATATATGGAAATTGTAATTGAGTGTCAACTTGCGTTGAAATTCAATCCCATTACCTTCAGAATGCAATTTTGTAGCAATAGCAGTTATTTACTATGCCATTAACCAGTTTTTAAATATAATTAAATTCTGAGAACACATAGCCAAAATACAGCCATTTCAGTTCATATGGCAAGGGTAATCCAGTATCAGGTGCATAAGAGCCCACAGGATCCGAGATGGCCACCCACCTACAAGTAAAGGCAAACCCTGGCAGATGATGCTAGAACACGGTGCCACTGCACAGGTGATAGTGCAGTTTGGGTAAGGCCACAGAGTTGGTACACTTCATGTTTAACAACCTATCAATCTTGTAAACCATGTGTTTTATCTTTGGCTGATTTATGAAGGAATTTCTGAGATTGGTCTTGTGCTGCTTTGCAACAATGCTGTTGGTTTTGTTTTCATACTTTGCACCAGAGGTGTGACTTCTGGTACAGACAAATACAGATGCAACCACCAGACATGCTTAACATATTAGACATTGATTTAGCTAAATGTACATGTATATAGTTGCGTGGAGAATTGATGCTAAATTTAAAAACTGGTGCTCTTTAGAAATTAATAGCTACTTTACTGTTGGGTTAATGCTCAAGTATATTTTTTGGAGGGCAAAAAAATCCCCGCAGAGTAAAGGAGATTCCAAAATACTGGTGTATTACTACACACCATTAGTCCATTATTGAGCAGAAAATGCATTTGAAGGTGGAGAAGAAGTTCGGCCTGGAAACAAAAAAGTGTAGTTGCAGCTCCATCCTTGGCTGGATATTCTTGAAATCTCATACTGATACACCTTTACATTTACATTTTTACAAAATAAAATACAACATTGTAAGATTATGGTGATTTTTTTTTGAGATATTCAAAGAAAATCATTTATAACCTGTTATCCTCTCTTCTTCTAAGCTGTGCCTGCTGTTGCAGTATGCATGAAACATAAAATTGGAACTCCTCTACACAAAGATTTAATTCCAAATGCACCTAGTATTGTCAGGCTGTATGTTACAGGCAACATTCTGTTTTGAAATGGATGTTCTTGTGCATTTATCTTTCAGAGACTGGCTCTTCTGAAGTCCTTATTCCATTGTTACCCATCTAGAATGCTAATGGCGATCAGTAATATCCTTCCATGAGAGAAGCTTGACTGAAAATCTACAAATAAATTATTTGCTCTTCCAGCAACACTACTGGGATGTGTTTGGGGCAGAATATTTCTGGATCCTCATCTTCTTACCTATTTGCTATACTTTTTCATGGGAGAAGAGGTTCCCCGCGGGAAAAACCTCCAAATGGATATTGAAGCTCCTCAGATCAACAGAGTCTCAGTCTCCACCAAGGTACAGATAACTCCACAAAGATCAGTACACACACCACTTAAGGCACATTGGCTTTAGTAATGCAAATAACTAGACCTTGTCAACTGTGAGAAGAGAAAGTCACCCTCATCCTGTGACAACAGCCCTACCGTCTTCACAGGCTGCTGGGCGACCTCAAGTCAAGGTCAAAAAAACTCTGCATCTAGCTTGCCCAGTCTCCAGCCTCAGAACATGTGGATCTCAGTACCCACTTCCTGTAGTTTCTAGAGTAACAACATGATTTTTAAAGCAATTGAACTTTCTCCTACACAACAGAACTGACACTGTTTGACTGCACATCCAAGTGCTGATTGGGAGGGCTGTTGACAGCAGATTTCTCAATTAGCCCTACAGTTATAATGAAAATGTTACTTTTATTTTAAATACACATCCTGTACTATACTAAATAAAGTGAAAGCCGTAGTTTTTACAATGTGCTATTTGATTTTGTCCTTCTAATATCCCTTGTGTTATGTCAGGTCCATGGTCCATGAACAGTGCTAAAAGATCTCCACTATCTAAAACACTGGCACACACTGCAATTCCTGTTACAGCAATACCATTACAATGGTATCAAAACTTGTAATGGTACAAGTTTTTAGGTACAAAACTATTGCAAAACACGTTAAAAGTAAGTCTTATAGCTAACTGCTAACGAGCATCTGCAGAGAGCCATACTCAGAACCTTTCAAGAGGCCCAGCAAATAATAGTGATTCTCTTCTCCAGTACACATTAATGTTATTAAAACAAAAGGAGAAATTTGGCAAGCCCTCGACATTATCAGTATTTACAATGGAATAATCTCATTTTAGAGGAATTTTATAAGTTGCTAAGAATTCGGTATTTCATTTCTAATATTATTCTAGGAAAAACAGTACTTTTATACAAAAGAAAAAATATTCTCAATTTGGAATGTTATTTTTATGATCAAACTGCTCTCAAGAGCAAATATATAACAGAACTGCTGACACAGCCTAAAGTATGGCTGTGTAAATGCTGCAGAAAAAGCTATTTCAGAAAACATTTTTAGCAATAGGAGAAGTCCAACTTTGTTTAAACCTGAACTTTTTTTTTCACAATATCAAGTAATGTTAACAGCATGCTGAAAATGTTAAGGCTAAGTGTACAGTGTCAAAATAGATTGAATCTCTCTGAAAACTGGAAATTCAAGCTTTTAAAACATAATCCAGATGTTTGGCTTTTAATCATATTTCAAGAAAGAGGAAACTTATGCAATACAAAATTCATACATGCATATTTCATTAGTGTCTTTCCTATCACTGAATTAAAAATTTCTAACATATGTTTTCCTCGAACAGATAATGTTTTAAATTTGAAGAGTTGGCAAGAAGCTGTACACCTCACAAATGTCACTGGAGTATTTTAAATTAGAAGAAAATATTTCATTTTTTATGTTATTAACAGCTTTGATAGCGAATGCTATAGCAGTGATCATTTTTGGCCTTATCAATAGGAAGTTCAATAGTCCCTGAAACAAACTAAGCATATAAAGATGACTGAACAGCAATAACTAAGGACTAGGCTTCTTTGGAATACCTGAGGCTGATAACACTCTGACAGACCTGTGCATATTTAACACAGATGCTTTCCATCTTCCTCATTGGTGATCAAAACAGGACAATGCTATGTTTCTTCAGCAAAAAACAGACCATCCTGAAGGTGAAAGAACTTTTTCCAAGACATATTTCAATTCTAGAACATTAACAACACCACTACATTTACTGAATAATATTTAAAGGACTATATCACAGTGGCTATTGTTTCTAAAAGCTAATATAAATGATAAATTGTACGATTTTTTTTAACCACCAGAGTCTTAGAACATTAGACTCAGAGTTCATTTGTTAAAATGGAGTTTCTGAATGTAATAATATTTTAATATTTTAAATAATTTAAGACAGACAAAACTGAAACAATAAATATGAGAGGAGCTATTGCACATATAATGGGAAAAGGGAAAAAGACAAAAAAATCCTGCTTCTGGCTACCTGCATGAGGCATTGGGCTTGCTCTGTAAGACCCCTGCATCTTCCAAGGAGCACGTGAAATGTGCTTGTACACCACCACAAATAGAAATATGCCCCTGTTGTACTGTGATGTGATGGAATGAGATATGCCTATGAACTTCAAGTCTATGTAGGAATGTTGGAAACTAAACCATGCTGCAAGTGAATCTCTCTGTATCTCCAACAGCTGCTGTGCCTAGGAGAGACACTTTGCCTTTTTCAAACGGCCACCAGCAAGGGTATGCCTAAAGCAGCCCTTTAAAGGCTCAAGCTTGCTATACTCCAGTGAATTGCAGACTTGCACCAGTCATGTGAAATAGAGAAATATTATTTTTGATTTAAAATGGGAAAGTGAGGTACAGATGGACACCACATACAGTCCCAGGGAGGGAAGATCTCTGATGTGGGAACACAAGTCTTCCAATAGTAACTCCAATATGTTGTCCAAGAGTATATGTTTTCTGAGCTCAGAACTACTTAATACTCCATTCCACACTAGACTGAGAAATAAATTAGTTATAGCACTTACAGTATATTTTAGTCACTGCAGAAAATACCTCAGCTCTACACATTCTTACATTCTCAGTGATGTTTAAGAGCTAACACTAATAGTTACCTTCTAAAGAGTATGAGAATGCAGTGACACTGAACTCATTTTGTGACTGAACAACTATCGAGACGGAAACAAAAGAAACTTTCCCTCTGTTCCTTTCTATTTCCCTCATTTCAGGTGTCTGTTCTCAAGGATTTATGGTGCTGCTGTACGTGAACTCTGCTGTTTGCTGGCATGATGAAAGCTGAAAGCTTCTCATCTCTAAAGGCATTCTGCCAAAATATTCTCTGACAAAACTTGGGTTGATTCACAGATCTGAAGTTCAAGAAATTGTCATAATCTAACCTCCCCACTTGTATAAAACGCACCCTAATCTTATCATCTCTGCCTACATTAAGCTCTCAAATTTCTGGTTTGGAGAAAATCTTTTGTTATTGCATCTGTCCCTGACTTAAAGACACAAATAATAGTAAATTCACAGAATTCCTTGGTAAAATGATAAACAACTAGCTTATTTCACTGTTGGAAAATGTATGCCTCATTCCTAGGTTGAATTAGTTTCCTTTTAACTTCTAGATATTTTATCTTCTTATACATTTGCCAATAGCTTCAATGTCTGTGAAAGCACGAAGTTACTACAAGAATCAATCATGAAAACAGATGACTTGCGTTGATCTCGAGTTATCTCCTTTGGTGTTTCTGGGATTACAATTTAGAGAACCAAAACATAGGGAAGATGAACTATTTTTGCAGAAGCTAGTAAACTCAGATACACGCATTTTGGAGATTCTTAAGGTGCTTCATTTTTCCTAGGGCCATCAGCAAGCAAATTTTTGATAACTTGGCCCTGATGTAAATGAAAAATGATGAGTTTGGATTTAATTTGTGCTTGTGGACATCATTGCCTGTACTCCCATTTTGGCTTATACTTGTTGGATTCTCCTGGTTCACTTAAAGATTGTTTGCTGATGCTATTCATGCTGGAAAGGAGAATAGGGAGCAGGAGAAAAAGAACATAGCAGCAGGTGAAGTTGATGGAAAAAAAGACCACGTTCAGAGTACAAATGTCACACTTGCTCTCATGGAATAACACCATTGAACATCAGAAATCCTAACAATCAATGAGAGTTTCACCCACAACATGAGTATTCTCTACTGAGCACTATCAACTGCTCTAGATTCACTCTGGAAATTGTAAAGTTGAATGTGAAGTGATCTTGACAGACCAGGGAATCTGCTCCTTTGTGTTTAGCATTTTGTAATGAGCTTCTCTGAGATCAGCACACAGCATAACGCCTGCATATTAATAGAATCTGTCTTAAGGCAATTTAAAAAAAATAGTTCTATAAAGACACGGCAACAAAACTGTAGAAATTGATTTCAGTAAAAAACCACCACAAGTTCATGATGACTTATGTTGTCTCACTGAAATGCTAATCTCTGTGCTCTAAACAGACTGATAAACTCGTGGCTATAGCATCGATATTCAAATCTGTGTAACACTTGCAATGTCAGTGGATATGGAGACTCATAAGTTATTGCTATTTTAATGTCTGAATTCTACTTAAAATGAAACAGGACATGTCTTGAAAATCGGAAAAAAATATGCATATATCTGAGAAGGAAAAAAAAATTCTTCAAAGGACTGCAGCAGCAGGAAATACCAGGACATAAAACCAGTAGTGATGTAATATAATACAAAGCAAATTTAGGATATTTTGAATGTACTTCAGCTATAGTGAACACTAGGGAAGACATGAACTTTTGTCTTTCTGGTATTTTCTCAAGAGATTCTGGTCCTGCTTTGTGGAAAGCCTGTTCTGGTAACCATGCATGCCACAATAGCTGCCTGGCTGTTCAGATACAAATTGAAAAGATCTGTGGCCATTAAAAAAAGATATATGCTTACAGTAATGTGTATTGATGTCTTCAACTTTAACTGCTGTCTGTTTAATAGATGTTTGTTATGGGAATATGTTTAGGGAATTTAGTAGTCCCAAACAAAGATGGAAAAATGTAAGAAAACAAATCAGAAAGGATGATGGATAAAGAACAAGGCTCCACTGCCTATTCTGTGTTTTTCAAAGTTGTTAAGGAACATGTTCTATTGAGAATATCAGCAAACTATGTGACTGATTTTTATGGCGAGAGAACCTTTGTCAATATCTGCCAATATCTGTCAATATCACGTCAATATTTCAGTGACATGAATAAAGTGGTCTCACTTCTAGGTTTAAGTGTCTTTTCCTAAGTGGTATTTGAGTGGTATTTCCTATTTTAACAATCATTTTATAATTACTAACAATTCTAAAAAAAAAAAGTATACCTTTGAATACTCCACATTCTTAACACAACTAGCTTACTTTTATTCAAATCTATGCCTAAGTCAACTATCTTAGACCATTTTGTTTGCTGTTTTGGTAGAGGTATAATATGTTGCTACAGAACTGAAGTCTAAAGAAATGAAAGTAATGAATACATATTTTAGAACAGGCCATAGAGCTTTTGTACATTGAATTACTACACTAACACTACATTAACCCTATTAAAGTTAATTTTTACAGCTCGTTGGTGATTGGCATTTGGTACTGATGTATGAAGAATTGCCATTGCATTGATTTTATTCTTTGCTTCTTTAATAAAGTGTGAAAGAAATGGAAGAAGTAAAGTTTAACTGTCCTTTGATAAAGCTCTTAGCTCTTAAGCAAAAGGTTCAAGTATTTAAACCATGCAAAAGTCGTTAGGGACATTGTACTTGTTTTTAATTTTCCAACATTTCACAGGCCTGAAAAAGTCCTACTAGTGTGAATACATTTACACTTGATTGGTATCACAAAAAAGACCACGTTCAGAGTACAAATGTCACACTTGCTCTCATGGAATAACACCACTGAACATGAGAAATCCTAATAAACATTACTGTAGACCCTTCTTAGGACGTGAGTGCACATGCTGACAACACAGTGTAGTAGGCCACCTGCTGGCCAAATCAGCCAATTAGCAATGTTAATCTAATAATTACAGGGTCATACAAAGAAGAGATAAACATAAAAGAAGTGCATAAACCCCATCAACTAAAGATTATTGGAACCAGTGTAAAAGGGAGTGATCCTTCATCTTATTTTAGGTTTTCCCAAAGTGGTCATCACTTGAGTCTGGATACCAATTGACGAAGTAATGTTTCTTGTGTTGAAAACACACAGCAGCTATATTCTTAGGCTTCTACACACCACTTTAAGGTTCCATGGCAGGTCATCAGTCATGCTATACCCGTCAGCTCCTCAGGAATGGTTAGAAGAGACTCTGGATATCAAAATCCAAAACGGTTTGCGAGTAGCTTCCCTGGGACACAGGCTAAACAAAAATATGTCGGCTGGCATCACTCCTTAGAAGGATGTAGGAACTAAGACTACTGTGCTCACAGGTCTGGGTCTAAATATAGCCATACAAAGCAAGGACAGCAGTCAATGTACTGAGCACACTGTACATTCAGACTCATAAAAGAAGGGCATGTGAAATACAAGGATTGACAAGTTGCAGAGATGCCTGAACAGATGAGATATTTTCAGAATTTCAGAAAGATCCTCAACTGCTGGATGACCTGACAACTACAGATCAAAAATGGGAAAGTGTCTGGTTTTGAGATTTCCTCAATCAGAATCTGTTGGTGTTAAAATCCGCAGCACTAGGATAGCAAATTCTGGCCATAGCAGATTAAGTCAGCAAGCTAAAAGACATAGGTACAAAAAGAATTCAAAGATGCAGCAGCCTCTGAAGAGGCCACGGAAAATGGACCATATGCTTCTGAAGAGAAGAATTTAGAGAGCACCAGAGTGCAATGCAGAATGCATGTGACTGGAAAAGGTGTGTCCTGTGCTATTTTTAGCCTTATAAAACCATATCAATAGAAAAATCTTACCTCACAAGACCTCTACATCAAATTCACAAAAATATCATACGTGTGATCCAAATGGTCTATGCTGATTTTAACAAAACCAAAAGCCTGAACCATCAGATCTCCCATCACTCTGGGTCTGCCTGTTTGGACAGTGGAGGGTTGTTCATGACACATATGGGCACCAATAAACGTAACAGTTTTTGAAGGGTGTGCAAGGTATTATAGTACTATATTTCTAGTGACTGACTTGTAGGGAAGGAAACGGGAAAATTGTAGAAGATTCATTTTCTGGCATGAATTCACTTGGTTAAAATACAGGAAATATTTTTCCTCACTATTTAAACATACAAGGGCAAATCAGAATATTTTAGCTACCATTAGAGCATACCTCAGCACCAAACCTGAGATTTCCTACCATGGCAGTAAAAACCATTGTCTATGAAAATGGTTAGTTCGCAGAGAGAATACCCAGTTCTTCAGTCAAGATACCGATAGGCAGCAAGATATCTTGCTAGGCAGCAAGTCAAGCTTGTGGGACACATGGCTTTTAGAAGAAATGCAAAAACTCTTCCCATATACCCACCAAAACAGCCAATGCTCGCTGTTGCTTGTTGCAATTGGACGGCAATATTCAATAACTCTTTTAATCTGGCTTCAAATACGAAGGGTTAAATTTAATTAATATGAACCAAACAGAAATGTTTCCATGAAATGCACGTTTTATTACTCAGTATTTAATACTCTTAGTAACTTTGAAATGTGCCAGGAATAGCAAAGCTCACTTGTTTAGCATTTGTGCTGTTAGACGAAATGCATCTATATAGATGTGTGTGTGTGTATATACATGCACAACCGAACTAAATGAAAACATGCTTCTTTAAATAGCTATATTCTCCTCTCTTTGCATCTATGCTAAATTCCTGACTATGTTAGTCTGATTTTATGGAGGACTCAGCATTGATCATTGATTTGTAGAGATAAATTCAGCCCTTGAACTAAGAAAAAAAAACAGGTGGGCTGTGGGTCTGCCTGCAGCTGAAGGCAGCTGGTGGTGTCTTAAAGGTGAGCTACTGTCCACCAGGTCACTCATGGGGAATTACTTCTCCTGGAAGACAAGTGCAACGTGCATGAGAAGGGAGCAAGTTGTGCTGTTGCTTCCAGGAAAGATAGAAATTTCTAGTTTCGGTGGTTTTAGAAACCAGAGCTCTTTGAGGGTCTCAGCTGGAAGGAACCCACTTTAATTCCAACTTACCCCTATCCTCATTCACTGCTTCTGCTATGGTGCCAGGAAAAATTATAGAGGAACTGCTACAGGAGCTCTGTATCATCATGAGATTCTCCTAATGCCCAGTTCCTTCAAACTGTACTGTTAAACAATGGGTACCTTGCTGCATTGCCGGCCTCTCTTCTCCTCTTCCCCCTTCTTTTTTATTTTCTCTTGGTCATTAACCATTTTTGTTCATCACTTTGTATTAACCCTGACAAAAATCCATAGGCTTTTGCCAAGAGTGCAAAAAATTTGTGAAGTGTTTTTTCATGTCTGTGAAAGTTGTCTGTCAACTGTTCTGCCCGTTTTCCTGGGGTACTCCTAGTTTCTCATGGCCAGCAGAAAAGTCCTTTAAAAATCAATATGTGCCCCCCACAAATGACTCACATTCTTTCGTGTTTTCTGCATTTAGATTAATATTCCTGTCCAAGTTTCCATTTAAGGTTGCTTATATATTGCCTCCTCTTTGACATGTCTGTTTCCTTTGCTTTGACTGACATCAGCGACTCACTACAGGAAGGGTGTCTGGTCCATGTTACACTGGAATACTCCTAGAAGCTCAGAATGATGAGCATAAAAGCCTACAGATACCTGACAAAATACACAACAGAACAATGGCTCTGCTGTTCTTTCAGATCACTGTTCCAAAATGAGTTTTTGACAGCACGGTGAGCACTGCTGTCCTGAAAAAAAATTTGTTAAATATCCCAAGTTTTTGGCATTTTGTGCAATTATTTTGGAATCAGTTTACACCAGGATTTTCTGACCATTAGCAAATATTTTATCCATTAGTTTCTGTGGGGTCAGGGTCTTTGCTTTGCCACATTGCATTTTCCAGCAGTTTTACTAGACTAACAAAATTCCCTTTTACTTTTCTATAGGGAGATTTGTGGGATTTTCAATTTTACATGTAAGTGCTCATCTTCTTCAGGTATGTTATATTCAGCTAGAATGCCAGGGAGCAATCACAGTGACTTTCCTGTTTCTTTCAGGTACTGCTTTGATTATTGTCTTTCAATTGAAACCAGAGCTTGGGTGAGTAGAGTTCCTCTAAAAGAACTATAGTAAACTTTAAGAGATGGCATCTCTTATTTCAGGGATTGTTTGTTGATTGACTGCACTTACTCACTGGTTTCATCATGATTTCATTGCCCATCTGCAGTGCTTGGTTGCATCTTTCCAGTCTAATTTTGCTCCTTATCAGTGTTGCACTGCAGCTGACTCCATAATCCAGCTGGTATCAAATTAGTCATTGATCTAATAGCATAGTTGCAAATATAGCATTTAAATGCCTGGCAGCCTTCTGCATTGCTAGAACACTGAGAATCTTTAGATTTGCTTAAGCCACATTACAGATATCAACTTCATTAAAACCTTAAATTCTCAATGGTTTCAGACACTATATTTTCATTTCAAAGGTAACTGGGGTATTCAGTCTGGCTGGCTACCTCCTTTTGTCAAGAACATTTTTATTTCTAATTTTTCTGTTGCCTGTTACACTACATATGTTGCACTGAAATGCCAACATTTTCAGCCAGTCTGCATCTGCCCTCCTTCATGGGTTCTTTCAACTTACATCTATGTGTGTGTTCTGCTGTTTCTGTTCTGGCACTCCTCTGGGTAGTTCTCCCGCTGTTTGGAGGCATCTATTAGCTTGGTTTACCCTAATGTCTTCCCTCTGAATGGGAACTGTGTATTTCACAAGTGATCCTGGCACAGAGATACAATTAAGAAATGTTTCATGTCTACAGTTACACATGGTTGCTCTAGTTCCTGGCACCTTACCATATCCTCTTTTTGTTTCTGGTTTTGGTTAAGAAAAATTTTTATAGCTTTTAATTTACTTTTCATTATTTGTATCCCTCTATGACCAGTTCTTCTTAGAGGCTAAATATTATATACTCTTGCTGAAAAACCAAAATAATAGCAATGAATTTTTTTCAGCAACAAAATGGGATCTGTTGGGGGTTAGATTT